>JAJMAW010000056.1:0-82522 GCA_030565085.1 Sugiyamaella pinicola | reverse complement strand
CCGGCGGCTGGGCTCCGCCCAGACCCGTTGCTCCGCTTCGCGGAGGGCTTGGACCACATAGCTCCCTGGCTCATTCACCAGGCGAGAGTGAGGCCCGACTACGTGGTCCAAGCCCTCCGCGAAGCGGAGCAACGGGTCTGGGCGGAGCCCAGCCGCCGGAGGCAGACCAGGGAGCTATGTGGTCCATGCCACGAAGCGGAGCAACAGGTCTGGCGACGATGTGGTCCACGCCCTCCGCGAAGCGGAGCAACGGGTCTGGGCAGAGCCCAGCCGCCGGAGGCAGACCAGAGAGCTATGTGGTCCAAGCCACGAAGCGGAGCAACAGGTCTGGCGACTACGTGGTCCAAGCCCTCCGCGAAGCGGAGCAACGGGTCTGGGCGGAGCCCAGCCGCCGGAGGCAGACCAGGGAGCTATGTGGTCCATGCCACGAAGCGGAGCAACAGGTCTGGCGACGATGTGGTCCAAGCCCTCCGCGAAGCGGAGCAACGGGTCTGGGCAGAGCCCAGCCGCCGGAGGCAGACCAGGCGAGAGTGCAACGAGTTTGGGCAGTGTCAGAGGCAACAAGATGATAGATGATCTATTATACGTAATTATAAAATGCGACATGTACTGGCAGATAAGCGCTTAAACTTTTTATTTCGGGGGTTTTGGGCTCAGCTTTTTAGGATCCACTGGCGATAATATGGGACTGCCGCTTGTGGACCCTTGTTGGAATCAAGAAGGATTTTAATACCGAGAGGCACAATTACAGTAGTACTATTGGTATTTATCTCTGGCCCTGCTCGTCTTCAGATGCTGGGAGTAAGACTCCAGCTGGTGATGGTAGTACCGTGGTTCCCAGAATAGCCACCTAGCAGCACCATGTCTTCAGTATCCTCAACAGGAGTTGTTGCATCAGGCTCATTTTCATCTCCACCAGGTGCTAGCACTAATGACCGTGTTAGCGAGATTTCAGCACCCAAGGTCTGGCGCCTCAGCCCAAACCAGAAAGAAAGCCATCGGTAGATACTCCTCAAAAACAGCGCAAAGCTCAGAACCGGCTGCTGGGCGTTGTGCTGAAGGCAAGCTATCTGAGGTTCAGAAAGAACGAGATGCTCGATCCGTCTACCCATGAAAACGAGGAGCCCAAATGTTCCTTACGAGCATGCCTAGTTATAAAATGACCCCTCTTGCCATGTCACCTCAGGAACATTCTATGGGAGTTTTGGATAAGGTGATAGAAGATCGTTTACCGGCATTTGTGTGGATGAAAAGAGTCGAGCTAATAGGTAATATGTATTAGTGAAGCTACAGCCACAGATACCAAGACAACAATTCGGACTTTACTATCGCTCTGACGGAGTCTCCTGAACAGCTGGCATGTGGTCCACGCCCTCCGCGAAGCGGAGCAACGGGTCTGGGCGGAGCCCAGCCGCCGGAGGCTTTGCCCAGGCGAGAGTGCGGTCCCAGCCCTCCGCGAAGCGGAGCAAACGGGTCTGGGCAGAGCCCAGCCGCCGGAGGCAGACTAGGCAGTAGGAGGAGGTATTAAGTAGTAGGTCTATAGCGAATAATAAATAAATAGAGGGAAGACGGCTAGTTAGTTGGTGAGAGGGACCCACAGCAGTTTGTCGGGGTTGACATGTCGGTAGTTTTTCGATTCCCATTTGGTGATGATGTCGTCGAGGTGGTGATGTTCGACTCGGATTGTATAGGTGTTGGGCGAGATTTTTATAAGGAAGCCAAGGGTTTCGAGACCAAACACAACGTCATCAAGTGTCATGCCTGTGTTATGTGATATGTCTTCGATGCTGATGGACGACACACCGTCTGACCGCATCTTGCGCAATTCGTAGCAGAGAGTGTGTTTCCAGTAGTTTGTGTATGACGCCAAGCCTAGAGTGGAGAGCGGCTTTTCAGGAGTGCCAGTGGTATTTTCGCACCGTGTGAGAAGGTACGAGAATTCGATCAGGAAGTTCCCATATCCTTTACGTTGTGCGGTTGGAAGCGTGACTATACAGGACACATTGTTTCGGATTACTGGTGAGCTGGCTTGCACTGTGACAGCAACCTTTTGTTTTGAGAAATAACCTACGAAATGGCACCCTTTGTTGTCGTTCTCAGTCAGTACATAGAACATAAACGGCTCAACGTCGTAGTAAAGCGTCTTTGAATCGAGGAATAGTTTCGCCATAAGACACAGGTTCTGACAGTATAGGGGGGATCTGGCACCATCCACTTCGAAAATGCTGTTTCCTTCATGTCTGTAGATTTCTGTTCCTGGCGGGTGTCTATAGGGACACTTTAAAGCATGTCGTTGAGCAACAAAGTCCGAACTCATGTATTTAAGACAAAATTCACACAGGCACAAAACCTTTTGTCTCGAGTACTCCTCGGGATACGGAGAAATGTACCACGTGTCGATTTCGAAGTTGGACATGTGTATTTTACGGATATTCGATACTCGAGAGATTTCCATTGCATTATGTTTTCTCTTTTTGTTGTCATCGTCGTCTTCTTGGTGCCGCCAGGGTCTACTGTTCTCCACCATTGCAAGCGCATCCTCAAACCGCTCTTTATCCTCTTCTCGAGGAATTGTCTGCCATGTATTGGCATCGGATCCAGTAATCACCCCACGATACGGTTCCTCATCGCTATCATCAATGTATTCTTCTTCAATGATAAAAGGAGTGGAACTACCAGCAATAGATGGACGAGATGGTAGATGAAGACGGATTTTCAGTGTTCGACGTGGCACTGAGTTGCTTGCAGGCAGTAATTTACGATGTTGATTGGAATGTTTCTGTTTGAGTGGTCGAAGTTTCCATTCCGGAAGCCGGATTACTACCAATCCAGGCCGGATAGACGAAACCAGTTTCTTCTGACGCAGACGTCCAATAGAATGTACGTTTTCTTCGTCATTCTCGTCGACAGCTGGACGTGGCTGACTGCGGACCCGCACACGGACTGGCCGCGACGGTGGCTGTGAGCGATGTGAGGCCGGCAGAAGGGCCTGGCCGTTGGGTGGTTTTGTAGCAAATTGTCCATTGGCGGTTCTTAACAGAGTCTGTTTGGATTTCGGTTTTTCTAGCGGTTCTAGTTCTGAATCATCTTCGCGAGCAGGCTGGCTCACCGACTTCATTCGTTTAGCCGGCGACGTCACCAGCGCCTCGTGCCCTCCTTCACGCAACAGCGTATTCCAGTACTTTCTATCTTTTAACGGGTCTACCAATGAGCCCTTTGGAGCAGCCTAAACTGTTAGTCACGTTGTGTTCCTACACCTCCGCGAAGCGGAGCAACGGGTCCGGGCAGAGCCCGGCCGCCGGAGGCAGAACACAAAAATTCAACTCACCTCTCTGACAGGCCGTCTTCGCACAGTTTCTGGGGTAGAAATGTCAGCCTCACGGGGTTGCTGGATTGTGGTTTCAGTGGGATTTTGGTGAAGTGGTGGTGGGGTCTGCGGTCGGCGAACTGGTTGCTGTCGCGAACCTGGTTCGCGGTCTGTTGAATGTCGCTTGTGTGGAGATAGCGTCGTAATAGCTGGTGTCGGTGACTGTCGCGATTGTGGAGGTCGTTTTAGCACTTCATGGTGGTTGTCATGGTCGCTTGTCAATGGAGGTCTGCCTCGTTTCCTTCGTCCTTCCAGTATATTCATTTTCGAAACTTCAGCCTTTTCGGTGAAGGATCTCATTCTATCAAACGACAGAACTGATGCGAAGGCCATAACTGAACACACACAGCGCTGCCAACATACATCCGAAAACGCGTCTTGATATGTATTTTTTTATTTATTTGCAGGAACTCGTCAGCCGTACGTATATGGCCTCGCTGTACTGACGTCGTCGTCCATCGCCCTGCGCACAGATATACCCATCATTATGCAAGATAAGTTCGAACTAAACTACACGCGTCCAACCTAATCTATGCTGATCACCCAACGTTGTGGACCCTGAGCGAGTGCTTCTGGTAGCTGAGGCTCTGCTCAGACCTGTACGTGGCTCGAGCAGTGCTGGAATGCCTGCCGACCGCCCCTGAATGAGACGGATGGCCGCGGCCTGTGCGCTGAGGTCCATCTTCCAGGTGTCTTGAAGGTTGATTTAAGTAAAAAAACGATACGGTAATATTATTTGGATGTTGTTCGGTTCTACTGGTTAGCGGTAAAAAATCACTACAAATTTCACTATTGCACTGCAATAGCCGTTGACTAGTGAGTGAGTAAATAGGTTGAGCTACAGTCAGAATGCAACAAAAAACCACAAAAAACAACTACAAATTGTCGCTTATCCAGGTCATTCACGTTCCGCGTATGTTGGTTCGACGATGTGTACGGTCCCGGGTGGAATCCGGGATCGCGAGCCCTGCATGCGGCGTGAGCGGCGTCGGAGAATTATTTGCTTGAAAATATTTTGCAACTTAATTGTACGCTAATGAATAACGGCGGGCTAAAGAGACTGAGCCGGTTATTTGCACCGTTGAAGAACTTCTTGGTTACGAAGAATACTGATTCAGAAGCTTTGCTGGTAAAATATGGGTATATTCGCTGGTCTTCAGGAGGGGTGTACAACATCCTTCCTCTAGGGAATCTTGTCCAGTCGAAAATTGAAGCGATTATCAGAAAGAGACTGGATGAGGTGGACTGTTCAGAGGCCAGTCTTTGTACACTATCTTTCCCTAGTATATTCAAGACTAAGAAGACTTCGTTCAGGGTTAAGAATACCCCGTATCTGCTGGCTCCCACTCGTGAAGAGTCATTAACGAATATGGTGAGGCAGAGACTGGATTCTTATAAGCATTTTCCTTTACGGCTGTACGAGATTTCGAAAAAGTATAGAAATCTACAGGAGCCCCAAGGCGGTTTATTGAAAGCAAGAGAGTTTTTTATGAACGATTTATATTCATTTGATGCCAACGAGGAAAGCGCTTTGGAGTCGTATAGAGAGATCCAGGGCGCTTATAATAAGATATTCAATGATATCGGCCTTAGTTTTGAAGTTGTTGAAGCCAAGCGATCGCATGAGTATCGATATCTTATGGATAACGGAGACGTCCTCGTAGCCAAGTGTGGCGGATGTGGTCATGCAGCGCGGATTGAGCAAGCCACATCCTTACCGGCTAAAGGTGCTTACCGAGTTGATATTGGTAGTCCTGAGGTTGAGGTCAAATTTTTTATCGTTGATAGCAGCCGGGACCGTAACTATGATCCAGATAGAACGGACATCATTGCAGCAGTCTTCCATTCTAATAGAACTATCAATAATCACATTGTGCAGATGTATACAGATGATCCAGGTGCAGTAATAGAAGAGATAAATCGTTCAGATGTTGATCGCTTGCTGCAAGATAAGAAACCTGGCTCTCGCATCTCTATTCTCCCTCTTGTTGATGTACGAGTCGACTATGACCCTTATCTTCGAATCGCCCTTCTAGAGATGGTCACCCATGAAACTGCCATATGCTCTCCACCAATTCACACGTCTATAGTCTATATTGAAAACGGAGACACATGCCCTTCTTGCAAATCGTCACCTCTCCAAGTGCGTTCTGCTATGGAAGTCGGCCGCACGCTCCTGCTCGGCACTAAATACTCGTCATCACTCGGTGCCAAAATTAGGATCAATGAGCCTGGTCGTAAGAAATACCCGCACATGGGATATTATGGAATCAGTGTAACTCGACTAATTGGTGCCATTGCAGAAAGGAGTCGAGATCAAGATGGGCTAATTTGGCCGAAATCAGTCACTCCATTTGATGCTGTTATTATAGCTCAAAGCGAAGCAGAAGCTATGCAGATCCATGACCAGCTCGCCACACAGAACATCCGGTCCATCTGGGACGACCGCATTCATGAATTCGGATTGATTCTCCACAGCGCTCGAGGAGCCGGCTTTCCTCTTGCCATTTTCACCGGCGACGCATACGTCGAAGGGGGCATGGTCAGAATCCAGGTCCGAAATAAATCCGTCTTGGCCCCAATTTTGGTCCCCCTTGATGGGCTCGCATCCACTGCCCAGTCCCTACTCTCGAACTATCGCCCATAAGCGATGGTCTGTACATATTTTATCTACCCAACTTCATCATGCTCCGCTCTGATGTGTGAGCCGGGTCCGCTTTGCATTAAGTAAGGGACAGCGGCCCTAACTGACTGTTATCATACTAGCCTGATCGGCTATTATGCTGCAAGATAAGCCTTAATTTATCAATAGGTGTCAAACTTAATCTGAGATAGGGAGTCTGCACTTGAGTTTGCACTACGAGTCATTCGACTATTTATAAGACTGGGTTGCAACCACCTGTTAGCTTGCGGGCAAGTAGGTTAATCTAGAAGCTTAACGGGTAAGAATATAGAAATGTTATTTTTCAAGCCCCATTGTATATACTATTTATATTTCGATAATATCATGTCTCTGTCTTACATAATTATGAAATAATACAAAGGAAGACGGATTCAGCGTGTGCCACCAGATAAGGGTTAGTCGGCTTTTTAAAACTTTACTACTTTCATCATATATCTTCTGTCATTGATTGATGGTTGCCTGTCTGGCATTCTGTGTATTTAGTTCCTAGATTTCTTGTAGTTTAGCAATAGTATCTAATTCAAGCTGATCCGATTACTGAAGCCTTTTCCTTGGCAATGGGACGGATAGGGACACCTCGTCTCCGCGGAGGATGGACATTAGGTGATGTATTATGTTTCCTTGCTTGTATGTAGTCCCTGAGTAGCCTTAATGTGCGGAGTCTCTGAATAATGGGTGTTGTTCTCGACGAAATCCTGTATTCTGTAGTAGCGGTAGGTTCCTGGTGTTCGCCTTGTGCGCCTTGTTGCGGATGTCTTTGTGTACAATCTAAACTTCATGCGCTTCACACCCCTTAAAGATCAAACTATCGCCAAGGTATATTTGCATATGCCTTTTCTGCTGCCCATTCGAGTATCTTTTGGAGGGTTGCTGATAATTTTGTGTTTTCATCGGCATCTCCATGCATGTAGATTGTGGTATGTTGAAATCAATTATTCCATGTTATTACATAACCAGCATATTTTGCCATACTTTTAACATATCACGTTACCATCAAGGAAAAAGCAGGATTTGCAAAATTTCACACTATTGGCCTAATGGTAAGGCGTCTGTCTCCTAAACAGAAGACTGCGGGTTCGATTCCCGTGTAGTGTGTCGTACTTTTTGTCTCTTCTCTTGTATCTAAGACCCTGCATATGAAGGGACATGAGTTTCCGAATGATTGATACTCGAATGGCCTCGTAAAAGCTCTAGTCGGTCGAATTACTTTTGGGGCGGACTGCTACATGTTTTGCTGTGCGGGAACGATATACTTGTTGTATAAGAGGAGACACATATCAGTAATAGGCTTAGAATTTAGACCATCAATTGACGTCTTTGTCTTACATGATTATAAAAGAATCCAAAGGAAGACGGATTCAGCTGTGACGCCAGATAAGAGCCTCTCAGTTCAGCCTTTAAGACAGGGTCAGTTCTCCGCTTTCTAAAAGTATCATAGGAAACCAGATCCCACGATAATATGGGAAAACCTATTACGAGCACTCACTGAACGAGAAGCTGCCAGGGCTAGCCATGACTGATGCCACGCCTATTTCTCCCGAGGTAGCAGTATCACGCCCCTCATGAATCAGAACCATAGGATAGGCCTCCAGCTTGGTCACTCTTATAATTCCCTACGCACCCACAGCCGCCGAAGACAGAGCCAAAAGGAATGTTTATACTTTGTTTAATAGGCTATAAGATAAATATATATATATCTGGCAAAAATCTGTTGACTATTTTTTATATTTATTCTTATATCAGTATACACTATTAAGATGTTTGCAAAAAGTGGCTTTTATATGTATTGTTACCAGATTTCCATTTATATAACGACGAAGTAACCAAGGCTCCAAAAATAAAACAGTAATGACACCCCCAGAATCAGAGTCAATTGTATCAGTTATCCGTCCAAAAGTACCCCTTCAGTTCCAGGGGTACAAATCCCCCCCTGTTTCAGAGTGAGTTGCTCTGAGGAGCGGCCATGCCGCTGTTGTATAAATGACCCTGGGCTGTTGATTCACTAACGTGTCAGATTCGAGCTACCAACTCCTATCCTTTCGCTAGACTGGAGCGACGATGTCCTGATATGTGGAACTCCTCTAGGAGTGACTATTTTATCCCCTCTCTATGGATCAACTCACACGAGAGCCGACGACAACGAGGAAGATGATGGTGCTACTACGGTTCCACTTACAGGATTCGAAACCACCTTCCAGCACCTGGGCTTACCGGCGCTACACGTCCGAGCGAAGAATGGATTTTTGGCGGCTGCGCATCCAGACTTTTCAATATCTCTAGTAGATCTTGACAACGATCAAATCATTAAACTGGAAGGCAGTAGAGGCCATGATTCGTTTATAAACAGCTTGGATATCGGTGGGAATGGCATTGTCACCTCCACTGGTGACGACAGGACACTGCTTGTTTGGGAAAACGGCGTCCCAAAGTCGTTTGTGCTCGGCGGATCCGGGAAAGCAGTCAAGTTTTGGGATGCAATTGATAGCGATCGAGTGATCGTGCTGGAAGCTGGTAACAAGATCCGTATCTTAGATTGGCGCAAGCACGAATGGTTAGCCACGATACATGTAGAAAGCAGCAGTAACGAGAGTTCATATGTGAAAGACATCGGCGTCTATGATGGTGAAATTGTAGCCATTGGAAACGGATGGTGGAAATCGTACAATATCCAGTCTCTCAGCGGAGGATGCGGGTATACCCCGGCTTCAGACGAGGGCAGATTGGTCGGCAGCGTCGATGCTCCGCTCATAACGCTGAATGATCCGAATATCATAAATAAAGAGTTGACGACAGGCTCAACGGCGGGTACATCGTCAAGTGCGAAAGTTTTTTATGTGACTAGTACTGGGATAGGAATCTATGATCTAGGAAACGCTGGCGAGCACGGACTATCTATTGATTATAACATGGGAGTGCATCAGTTCAGTAGTATCAGTGCGAATTCTCGAGGCGACTCTGTAGCTATATCTTCCGGCAAGCTGTTATCATTATGTAGAATCTAATTGTACTAGTAGATACGCCTAGTTTTTCCTCCGGGGGCTGAACCCTGCTCAGAACCCGTTGAACGGCTTCCGGAGAGCTTGGGCCCTAAAAAATCGACACTTCGCGAAGCGGGGCAACGGGTCGGGGCAGAGTCCAGCGTCGACGGAGACAGAACACGCTGGCTGCAGTTTGACCTTACTGTGTGGAGAAGATAAGACACGGAGTGCATGAGAAATATTACACCATCGGCATTAACTATACGAGAGCGGAATCCGAGATGAGCAATTTATAGTCATTCTGCTATGATATGATGAAACTTTAGTGATAATTGATAAAATATATCTTGTATAGCAGTGAAAGCTATAAAAAGGCCTGTTATTGATGTTGTTCCGATATGACGAATAATAAATCACAATGAGTGCTACAGCTACTGTTACAGTGAGCTTGGAAGAACATCCAAGATATGTTATTCTCTGTGAGTCCAAATGGACTCTCAAGGTGGAGAGCATTCAGAAAGGGCCGTCTCCTTTTGCGCTCACTCCTAATGAGGGTCCATCCGTTCAATGATCTGAGGTTCCTTTGAAACTCACTGGAGCTCTTGACAGAGTTGGCTTCCATTATTGGAAGAGTATTATGATGTGCAGCTAGCTGACATTCTTCAGGGGACGTCGCAAAGGTCCCTGATTTGGCAATTAATTTCTCGTACAGAGGAGTGGAATTTTTCAGAGCTCAGAAACTCACTGCTCAGAAATTGACCAAGCTTACTTTCCAGCCCGAGAATTCATCTCTTCATATCCATCCAATTATTCCGGGAGGAGGGTCCTTGACTAAAGATGGACTAGTTGACCCAGAAGTCACTCTTACATCTTCATGAATACGGCAAAAAGGTGAACAACAAAGAATACAAGCAGTAACGGGATTCACCAAGACCTTGCATTTGAGCCAATTCCTAGCAAGTTCTCTATTCTAGAGATTATCGAGCTTTTGGAGACTGATGATGATACACTATGGTGGTCCGGTGGCGGGCCGTATGATAAATTGTCAGAAAGTATCTTGAGACATTGACTGGCACTTTTTCTGGCAGTGTGCATATGCGAAAAGAAGTTTAAACCGTTCAATGGTCCCAGGTAAGAACATCTACACTAAGAAAAGATATTCACTAAATTTGTCTAAGTCTTAGAGAGACAGTATCTTGACGAGAAACACGGAAAGAATAAATCTGAAGATTTAGCTTAGGTATAGTTGATATATTGAAATTTAATTATTTTTCTTTCCACGGCTGTGCATATGGCGATCAACATCATCATCGGGCGGGAACCTGCATCGACTGACCTTACTGTGCCGCCGTATATATATTAGGCCAGATGCACTTTTTTTTTGCGCTTTTTTCTTTCTTATAATTCTTCATGGCTTGACTATAAGCAAATTGCAATAGAATTGGCATTAGTCTACCTTTCATCTCGCACACCTCCAATATGGGCTTCACAATTTCCAAATGGACCAAAATGAGACGGGATTTTGATAAATTCCGAGGTTCTACATCGTTTATTGTTTTTACCATTTCATTAGCTATTTTCACAGACACCTTTTTATACGGAGTCATTGTGCCAGTAGTGCCATTTGCGTTCCATAGTCGGCTAGGAATTCCATTGGAAAACATCCAGACATGGGTGTCTACGTCACTGGCTATTTACGCTGTAGGAGTCATTGTAGGGTCGCTGGTAGTAGGAGCCCTGTCGGACAGAATTGGCCGAAGACGAGCATTTATGATATCTGGATTTATTGTCATGGAAGGCGCTACTTCAATGCTATGTTTCCCTAAATCTCTTGCTTTATATATGATTGGCAGAGCTTTACAAGGGATTGCTGCTGCCATCGCGTGGGGGATTGGGTTTGCTATCATTTCCGATTCCGCAGACAGCGACCAGGTTGCTTTATTAATGAGTTATCCGTCTATTGGTCTTGGGCTCGGCATCTTCCTAGGCCCTTTACTAGGAGGTGTGATATACCAGCGAGCAGGGTACTATGCTGTTTTCTACCTTTGTTTTGGTGTATTCAGTCTTGATATAGTAGTGAGGTTCATGATGACTGAGAAACACATTCTCAAGGAAAAGCTTGAAAAGTACGAACAAGATGACAAAAGCAAAGATGATAGTGGTGGCGCTGTGGTAGAGCAACTAATGGTATCACCACAAGAACAAATTGTGAGCGACTATGAACCCTTTTCATTTTCTAATCTCACAATTGTTCGTCTACTGAAATCACCTCGCGTGCTAAACAACCTATTCTTGACATTCATTCTAGTATGGTTTACAGGCGCTTTGGATGCTACACTAACTATTCATGTGTCGGATATGTTCGGGTTCGACTCCATGGATGCCGGGCTCATGTACCTAGCTATAGTGGTTCCGTCGGTTCTCGATCCGCTTTTTGGCTGGCTATGCGATAAATACGGACCCAAGTATCTTGTATCAGGCGGATTTATCTGGCTGTTTCCATGTTTCATGCTGCTGAGGCTCCCCGATCACCATTCAACCAACCAGATAATCATGTTTGCAGCATTCCTGGTACTTTTAGGCGCCGGGTTCTCCATGCTGCTGACCCCGCTCATGGCAGAAATGACTAATGCTGTTAACGAGATTGAAAATAAAGAGCCTGGCAGACTGGGCAAAGGCAAAGGATTCGCGCAGGCCTATGGGCTAGTGAACATTGCTTCGTCGCTAGGACAGGTCGTAGGACCGTATCAAGGAGGTGCCGTCATGACAAACAATGGCTGGCCTACCAACTGTCTTATCATGGGACTACTGGCACTGGCTGCATCGATCCCGGCCTTCTTCCTGACTGGGGCCAGAAAACGGGATCTCCTCCAAGAAGAGGATCTGGAGTTAGTGGGTGGGGGCAGCAGCTGTGATATGGTCGCCGGTGTGCCTCCGGCGGCTGGGCTCTGCCCAGACTGAATGCAACCAACGAACATTCGTACGAAAAAAAACAAATGAATAAACAAAATGTGGTTCTCTTTGCAGGAAGCGGCACTGAACGAGAGAAGCGAGCTATTGGAGAGTGCGATTGTACGAAAGAACGAACGAATAAAGATACCAGCTACTTCCATACGCCATCCTTGCTGACGAGCGAAGAGAGCTATAGGTCTGGGCAGAGCCCAGCCGTCAAGAGGCAGAAACCGGGTTGAGGAGAAGCAGGGGGTCATGAACTTGTTAAGGGGCTCCGCACGGACTCCGCACTGGCTGCATTTGCTGCACACGAGGCTCTCCGTTACCGGAGAGAAATCATATCTAAGACATGCTGAAGCACACAAAATATCTGAATTGACCTACGTGTCATTCCGACCACGGCGGCCGGACGCCGAGAAGGGAGTTGTTATCTATCGAATCCGAGCAGACCTAATGCACACTGGCCTGTAAGATATGCCAATAACGGGGGTTGCCTGCCTTTTTAGGAATCGTGATGAACACACGGCGGTGCAATTTTTCCCCTATTTAAGGAGGGCCTGATGGACGAAATTCTTTCTTTCTTTCCAACTACTTTTTCTTTCTTTCCAGTTTATTTAGCCTCTAGCCAAGATGAACATTGAAAGGGCGAACTTCATCGTTACCGATAATGTCGACTGGCCTCTTAGTGATGTGGCGTGAGTACAAGAAGGTTGAAGGTAAATTGATGAATGAGTCTATAGTACTAACTTCTACTAGCATTGCATACAAGAATCTTGGCCATATGATGAAGAGGCAGGAGAGGGCCCAATTCGAAGTTTGTAAGTAGCAGACAAAACAGATCCAGGCCATGGCGACTGAAATAAAAGCCCTAACAGCCCCCATCCAGTCAAGTACAGTTGCAAAGTGATGAAATCGGTCTATAACGAGCGCCGTGAGGTAGTCAAGAAAGTACCTAAATTCTGGCCCACTGTATTGGATACCTGTGGATTGTTAACTCAATACATTAGTTATGAAGATGTTGAGGTAAGTATTGAGCAGGGCGAGAGAATTGACGTGGATGCGACTGGCTAACTAAGGACTATTCAGTTGTTTGATAATCTGCTCGATCTATTCGTAGAATGGGACGAGGAGGATGTTCGCAGCTTTACCATCCACTGGGAATTCAAGGAGAATGACTATTTGGAGAGTGTAAAGTTATCCAAGCGATTTGATGTTATTGACGATCTTGACTCTGAGGACGAGGAGGACGACGATACTGAAGACAGGTATACATCGGAGCCAGTTGAGCTCAAGTGGAAAAAGGGCAAGGACCTCACTAAGCGTAGAAAGGGCAAAGACGCCAGTTTCTTCAACTGGTTCAAGTTCACTGGTACCGGTCATGGCGAGTTCAGAGGCTCAGAAACTATTGCTGTGGCTATTGCCGAAGAAATCTATCCCAACGCATTGAAATTCTTTGTAGATGGATTCATTGATATTGATTTCAGAGCTGATGATAGCAGTAACAGTGATGATGGCAGTGAAGATGACAGATACGACAGCGAAGATGTTGAAGAGGAGTCCGAGGATGATGATGATGCCGCTGCTGAGCATGAAGATGCTTCTCCTGCTAAGAAGGCAAAGAATTGAGATCTATAAGTAATATACAGTATACCGTTACCTTTTTAACGTCGCCTCCGGCGACTGGACTCTGCCCAGCTCGCTACACTCGTTTGGATGCCTCAAGCAGCTGTCGCTCCCTTTTCAGTTTGCTGGCGGAGCCACCTAAACGGGCAGAGCCAGCAGCCGCTGGAGGCGATATATGGGACGCTGTACAGAGTGTGAAATGTCTATGTTAATCTAGTAGGGAAACCTGCGTTCTGAAGACACTGCTTGACGTCGGACACAGTATATTCATCTCGATGGAACATTCCCGCCCCAAGGGCAGCATCGGTGGTTGTTTGTTCAAACACTTGCTTGAAATGGGCAGGATTGCCTGCTCCAGACGAGGCGATAACGGGAATATTGACTGCTGACTTGATGTCCCGTATTAGTTCGAGGTCGAATCCTGAGTTTGTGCCGTCCTTGTCGATACAGTTTAGGAGAATTTCTCCCGCGCCGAGCGCTTCACTGGCCTGTGAAAGTTCGTACGCTCCAAGGTCGCGCGTCTCGCGCCCTCCTTTGACGGTTGTCTGATACCAGACATACTTTTCGCCATTAGGCCCCGGGAACTGTGTTTTAAATGTGTGGTGTTTGACGTCAGAGGGCGAGCTGACATAGACTCGTTTGGGATCTATAGATACAACAACCGCTTGTGCTCCATAAGGCTTGGAAATGGTCTCCAAGGGTGAAGTCCCGTCTCCCTTACATCCATTAGCATAGTACTTTTCAGCAGCAAAAACTGCGTCGCTGCCAATGGAAACTTTATCAGCTCCAGACCGGAAATACATATCTGCTACTTCAAGAGCAGGTACTACTTTTCCTGTAGATGGATCCAGTGTGTCTCGGATACCACCACCAATAGTGAGCGGAACAAACACAGTTTTAGACGTCAGACGAAGGATCTCTAACATTGGAAGGTCTTTTAAAGGCGAGTTCCGGAATGAAGTAATATTAAGAAAAGTAACTTCATCTGCACCTTGTTTGTAATATTTCTCAGCAACCTGGACAGGTTTCCCAAGATTGCGAACTGTAGAAGAGGACTTTTCTCGCACGTCATACTGGTCTCCCTTTGTGACTACGATATCTCCGGCATCGTTTGTTCTGACGTCTAAACAGGCTATGACCCGTTTCGTCAATCCGGGAGCAGTTTTGTGAGACGCTAATGAAGAGCTGATCTTGGCATGCTTCTGGCCCTTAAGGAAACTGTCTATAACAAAGAGACCAGCTTCGCCACTCTTTTCCGGGTGGAACTGAGTTAAAAAGACGTTGTCTTTTGATACCGCAGCTATAAATCGCTCGGATCCATATTGAGCCTCAGCATATTCCCAGCCCTGAAGAGCTTTTAGAGGATGTGTATCATTTTCATTTAATATTGCTGCAAATGAATGAACAAAGTAGTATTTCTGACTGGGATCGATACCGTAGAGGGTGTTGCCAGTAGGTGCTGCAGTATTAGCAGAAGCGGTCTTTAACACAGTACCATTCCACCCAATATGAGGCACTGATTTTTCACTTGAGTCAAATTTACTCAATTTGATATCAATTAGTCCTAACCCCTTGGCAGTAGGAGATTCAGCTGATCCGTTAAACACAGCTTGAAGCCCTACACATATGCCCATTAAAGGCTTGCCAGATTTAATATACGCCAACACTGGATCTGATAGCCCTCTAGCATGCAATTCATCCATGAAATGTCCGAAGTTTCCTACTCCCGGTAAGATCATTCGCTTTGCACTTTCGACTGCTTCAAAGCCCTCAGCTCTGTTCTTGACCCATTCCACCTGGTACCCTAATTTCTCAAGTGCATTCTGTAGCGATTGTAAGTTACCACTTTCCACGTCAATTACATAGACTAGTTCAGACATGATAAAATTAACGCTATCAAAGTGAAAGAGAAAAGATTAGAAAGAGTCAGACCCGCGAGACCAGATATGCAGAAGTGAAATTTCTGTCACGTGATGCTATACACTACTGTTATTTATTAGCAAGTTATATATAAGTCTCATTCAACGTCCTCTGGAGGATCATTAGCCCATGTATCTTCTACTTCTTGTATCCCGCACTGACGTTCTAGTTCCATAATTCTAGCATTGAGATCATTGACTTGATGCTGGTGGGCCTCTTTCATAACTTCCCGCTGCTCAACGTAATAAGCGATTAATTGTGATTCTCGCCTCTGCTGGGCTTTAATTAAACTAGACCGTTCTTTTAGAAAGTCGTTGACTTGATCTGACTCTCTAACCCGGTGCTGCTCGACCAGGCCAGAGATGGTGAGCTCAGAAGAGACCTTTAATTGATCAATTTCTTTGATCAGTTTCTCCTTCTCAAGTGATATCATTGTAGGCTCTGTCCGATTGGAGATGTCTGAAAGAATAGTAGTGTTTGATAACCGTGCCACGGGGACCCCACAAGCGCATGTTATGGAGCCATCCTTTTCGTTAGGCATACAATTGGGATGATAATAGGTCCAGATAATTCCTGAAGACTAGTGCAAGTTAGTCCTGACATGCCTGCTCTGCAGCTTGTTGTGCTCGCTTCGCGAGTACCTGGAGGTAACGTCGTAGAGGTATACATACGAGAGCTAGGAAGACAAGAAATACCGTGACGGAAATGGTACCGGGGAAGTTTTCCCAAGTACGAGCAAAACAGGTGTTCTTGATCATCTTTATCCTTTTCCGCGAGCTCTTATTAATATTCAACTCGGAAGCAGCATAGGGAGGGGGTTGCAGCAGCTGCTCTGACCGGGAGAAATAATGTTGATCCATCTCGAAACAATATATGTCTGCAATTTAATATTGAGAGAACACTCTTGTAATTAAATATATAAATGCAAACTAACCATAAATGGGTACCTCGTCGTCGTCAGTATCACCATCAGCATGCATTATGGTGTTGCAGTTCCGTCCAAACATGGTCTGATTTCCATGAATGCAAAACTCAGACTGTGTGAACATATCAATCAGACGTCGTTCACCCCCAGTCCAGAGGTATACCGTGATCGGCGGACCCTGCATATATGGAACATCTTCTGCTTTCGGGCTGATGGGATCTGCCCAGCGAGCGATGTCGACTCAAAAATATAATATGTATTCGCGGCTCTTCGCAAAGCGGAGCAACAGGTCTGGGCAGAGCCCAGCCGCCGGAGGCAGGCCTCTAGACAAGAGACGGGAGGAAGAATAGACACATGGTTTATACAGTTATTTTTTGAGAGTTCTTCTGGTTTTGACGGCGGTGGCTAGCTCTCTGAGCATTGTCTCGGTTGTTTCCCAGTTGACGCAAGCGTCAGTGATAGAGACTCCGTATTTGAGGCCGGCTTTACCATCTGGGCCGACAGATTGCTTGCCTTCGTTGATATGAGATTCGATCATGACGCCGACGAGCGTGTCTTCGCCGTTTGCAATCTGGCGCGCGACCTCGCTGTTAACCTTGGGTTGGTTACGGTAGTCCTTATTAGAGTTGCCGTGCGAGCAGTCGACCATGATGGTGGTAGAGGTGCCCTGCAGCTTCTCTTTGATAGCCTTAACAGATGCTTCGTCGTAGTTTGTGCCCTTGGTGCCTCCACGGAGAATGATGAAACAGTTTTCGTTGCCTTTGGTGGTGGTGATAGCAGCAAGACCCTGTTTCGTGACGCCCATGAAATGGTGTGATACGCTGGCAGCCTTGACAGCATCAATGGCTACGCCAGCAGACCCGTCAGTGCCATTCTTGAAACCAATTGGGAAAGATAATCCCGATGCAAGCTCACGGTGGAGCTGACTTTCAGTAGTACGGGCTCCAATAGCACCGAGAGATAGCTGGTCTGCTAAAAACTGAGGTGAAATTGTGTCGAGCATTTCACTGGCTATTGGCACACCGAGATCAGTCAAATCAACGAAAAGCTTTCTGGCCACTCGAAGACCTTTATTGATGTTGAAAGACTCGTTCACGTCGGGGTCGTTGATCAGACCCTTCCATCCAACAGTAGTACGAGGTTTCTCCAAGTACGCACGCATGATCACAACGAGCTCGTTGTCAAGCTCGTCGGCGAGTTTCTTCAATCTTTGAGCGTATTCTAAAGCGGCCTCTGGGTCATGGATAGAACAGGGGCCGACAATACATACCAGTTTATCTGACGTACGGTTAAGTACTTTGATAGATTCTTTACGGCCTCTGGAAACAGTGGCCACACTCTGTTTTGAAGCAGGAATCTCGCTCTGCAACAGAGCAGGTGCAATTAACGGATCGTATCCAAGAATTCTGACATCTTCAGACTGTTCAGCGACAGGAGTACCCTGTCTAGAAACGCCATCAGGTCCGAACATGGGAGAGTTAGGAGTAGACATGATATGATACGATTTGATAGAAATAAATAGAAGTCGAGGGATCAAGCCAGGAAGAAAAAAAAGTATGGGCACGAGGAAATATATATCAGATCTCCAGTGCAGTAGTACAACAAACGACAGGCAGGTCTCGGAATAATATATGACTGAACGGAAGAAAAGACTTTTATATCTGTTTTTTTTGGTGGATGTAGTGTTTCTTTTTCTAACTGTCCATGCACAGTTACAACATGTGCCCGTCGAAAAGGAAAAAAAATTTACAAATAGAACGTCTATCAGTGAGTGAGAGACCAAAGAATTAGGGACTGTCAGGATCTCTTGAGTCAGTGTAGATTTATGACACAATAAAAAAGTTTCACCCCTGTCCCAAAATGGCAACCGTTAAGCGCGCTATAATCACGTGCTCCACTCCAACAGGGTGCTGTATTATCCGGGGGAGGTTCTGGGCGAATGTTATGGCTCGGATCTGCCTCCAGCGGCAGGCTGCTTCGCTCTAGTGCTTGGACGAGAAACGATGGAGGGTAGAGTCTGGAGTGGCAAACGAGACGAGGATATAAGGATAATGATCACAGGGCTAGGGTACATCACGTGTTAAATAAATAAAGCGATAGTTATAAACAGTCATATTAGAGCACCAAGAATTGGTAGAAATACCTATACTGACATACCATAGTTCCTATAATATCATCGTATATAGGAGAATAACAGCCACTTTTTGAAAGTAGCGGGTTGGACGCAGGGTCTCAGGGCGCTTGGGCCAGCAACCGTTAGAACGGAAAGGACATCCCAGCGGTTTTCTGCGAAGACAGACTATATACAGAAAAAGAGATTATGCAGAAGAGGACGAAGGGTCCACGGGCTCTGGAGAAGGCCACCAGTAGGGCTGAAAGCCGTGGACGAGGATGTTTCCTGCCGGAGTCTGGATGGCAAACTTGGCGGTAGACGACCCGAAGTGTTCTAGACGGACGAGCGCGAGGCCGACGTTGCCAATGGCTGATAGGAGTGTGCCAGAAGGCCGGATGACAGGAGAGGCAGACTTTTTCATGGCGTTGATACCAAACGGCGATGGGTTTTCAGTGACTCTGGACAGCCGTGATGAGTCGCCGAGTGTAGCAGAGATGTCGACGATCGTGCTACCGGAGAGAGATGCCGAGTTAATGGAGGTGGAGATGGGCGATGCTGGGTCGTACATGAGCATAGGCTCATCGTGTTCATGTTCGTTGTCAGTGGGCCGTTCCGACGAGAGAATAACAGGGATCACTCGTTTACGGACAACTCCGTGGTGGTGGGATCGGATTGTCAGTTCTTGCCCCTGATAACAGCCTTTGTTGAAGTCTACTCCTCCCATGTAGTCCATACACGAATCAAGAGGCAACGAGCTACCAGACGGCAACTCTTGCGGTCCTTCTGGAATGCCATACACCAGCCGACGGATATTGTAAGAGTCAACGGAACACTCAGGAAACTCGGCGGCACTTATAAACCCTCCAGACAGGACGTCCAAAGGCGTCTGATTCGATGGTAGAACAAGTCTGATCCCAAACCCGGGTGCTCGTGAGTCGTTGGCACCGACTAGACTAGGACAGTAAGGTGTCAATATAGCCTGATTATTGATATCTAGAGGTAGTGAGTCTGTGACTGGAGAGTCGTCCCAGACCTGCCATACATTAGGGGTGCTCTGATCATCGTCCTTCAGCAGACATATACTGACGTTTGAGCGCAGTTTGTGCAGTTTTAACATTGAAAACAGCGACCTAGCTAATGCAGGATCGCATTCTATCAAATAGGCCGGGTCGTCGCCAGGGCTCATCAATGTAGAGTAATGAGTAGGATAAATAAAACTGTCTGCGATTATACGCCCTTTAGAGTTGAGAAAAGCGGCATAGAACCCAAAAGCGCCATGATCATCTGGGCCAGTCAAATGGTTCGTAATCAACCCGTTGAGAAATTTCGGTGCATCGGGCCCCGACACAGACACCAGTCGTCTATTGAGCCTCGTATAACCGCGAAGGGGGGGTTCTGGAGGGGGTGACTGGGGTGTGGGGTATTGGTAGGCAAGGGAGCGCTGGCCCAGTGGCGAGAAGGGGGTCCCTCCGGCGGCTGGACATATCCGAGACCGGCTGCTATCGCTCCACGAGAGGACGTGGTGGCAGCTCGATAGTAGGGACCTGGTATTGGTACTTAAGTAGCGTTTGCGACAACTGGTGACCGTCTCATGCCATGACTGTAGCAACACTGCTACACCGGAATTGTGACGGGTTGTTCTTCTGCACCCAGCAGCATTCAGAGCCACTCTGTTGACTTTCATTTCGAGCTTCTGTTTCGAACTCTCAATATTCCTTCTTCGCCATATCTGTCTAGGTGATCTCATCATCGTAATTTTAGGCACGGCTAAAATTTCACTCTCCTTACCCTGGTTGATCCTCTAGGCCCTGAAATGTCCTCTGGAGTCTGGGCTCTGCCCAGGAGCCGTCCAAATTTTCTGCGAAGCGGAGCTACTGGTCTGTATATCCTGTTCTTCTACCCTTCCGCAAAGTGGTCTGGCACAGTGGATGTTGATTATGCTCAGGGGTATCACTCTGATTCCTCTTTATAGTACTAGAAAAATGTTACCTGGGGTCATTTTTCGATCTTTCCAGCAGCTTAAAAACTTTTGAAACCACTATGGAAATCGTACAGTGCTTATTACTAGTTAAAAATGAGATCAAATGGTGGTTTCGAACAAAAAGGGCGGCAGAAAATAGATATTTAATTACTACACGTGATATTGACCCCTTTATAAAGATATACGGATAGTAGCAGGTAACGCTGGCAACGTTTTACGTGCAGTAGCAACGGCAATTGTCAGCCGGCCCAGCTCTCGTCTAGGCCTGTTATTCCTCCCAGTTGTGTCGCCGCCACGGTCACCCAGCCTTGCCAACAAGCCCAACAGCCTACCGCACGCCCACCAGTGAGTGGACTCCTTTTACCGCTTACGCTGGCGCCTGTTGAAAAGCCACGCCCAGCCCAGCCCAGCCCAATCGCAGTCCTTAATTTTATTACCCTGGCAGTGAATTTCTCTCTTTAAAAACATCACACTCTTTCTTCTACACAACTCCTCACCCCTTATTCTCCAACCATCAACCAAGCCGACTCTGAATCACAACTTGACTACTACCCACAAGCGGTTGTAACTAAAATAAAATCAGGTTGTTGTTGAAAGGAACAGAATACCACGAATCTCTCCAAAATCACTTCGGACAGTCGACACTCCACCCCAATATCAACGGACTTTCATTTTTTTGCATAGACAGTGAGTACTGCGACAGAGGGGGGTCTTGGTGAGCCCATAATTTGGTCTAACGAGTGTAGGAGAGTAGTAGATGGCCGAGTCGTCTTTGTTTGGTCGGAATATCATGTACCAACAGTCGAATCAGTCACAAGCTGGTCCTGGTCCTGGTTCGGGTGTCCCGAATCTCCACTACCAGCAGCAGCAAGAGCAAATAGATGGTGCTCCTTCTACGTTTATGAACAGTGCTAATGCTAGCGCGGGTGCTGTGTCGATGTTTCACAATGGTCCTCTATCCAGTGCTAGCAGTGCCGCCGCAGTGAGGAGAATTCAGTCTCGTCATTTCGACTTTCTTGGTGGTGCTGGTGAAATGCCTGGTTTTGATGGCCTTAATCATCATTCAGGGGCTGCCGCCTCTGGCTGGCCTAATGGCAGTGGCGGTTCTCCTCAGGATCCTCCAAATCAGCAACAGCAGCAGGGTCAGGGCCAACAACGTAGCGGTGGCGGGGGAGGCCCCGTCTCGTTGTCCCCCCTTCCTAGATCTACTTCACCTTTACCACCATTTCCTGGCCATTCTACTTGGCTAGACTCTCCTCGTCCTAAGCCTGCTAGCTCTAATAGCAGCATCAACGAGGTGCAGCCGATACCATCAAGTCAGAATGGAACCGGTGGTGTTGCTAGCGGTAGCAATGGTGGTGGTACTGGTCTTGGTCTTATACCCCCACCTACGTCGTCTCCCTCTGCTGTATCAGTATCCTCTTCTTCAAATATTCCTATGGACGATGAGCTCATTCCTACTGCCATTGTTATTAAAAATATCCCCTTTGCTATCAAGAAAGAACAGTTATTGGATGTCATGACTTCTATGAGTTTGCCTTTACCGTACGCTTTTAATTATCACTTTGATAGTGGAGTGTTTCGAGGTTTGGCTTTTGCCAATTTTACTACTCCTGAAGAGACCGGAACTGTTATTTCTAACCTTAACGGAAGAGAGATTGGTGGCCGGAAATTGCGCGTGGAATACAAAAAGATGCTTCCATTGGTAGAAAGAGAGAGAATTGAGCGAGAAAAGCGTGAGAGAAGAGGCCAATTGGAAGAGCAGCATCGTAGCAGCAGTAGCGGTAGTGGCTCAAAAATTGCCGGTGGAAATGGTAGTAGTAACAACTCTTCTTCGGCTAACCACCATCACAATCATAACCACCATCATAACCACAACAACCATCATGGCGGCGGTGGTAGTGGTGGGGCTAATAACCACCATTCTAGTGGCCATCATTCGTCGAACCATTCTCCTAAAATAGTGGATCTGAACGACCCGGAAACTTTGGAGTTCTATTCACAGATTTTATTATTTAGAGATGATAAAAACCGATCTGAGCTGATATTCCCTGCTAGTTTGTTGCCTCATCAGAGGAAAATTGTTACTGTGTTGAGTGGCCAATTGGGCCTTTTGTTTAGTGGTGACCGAGTTAATGGCGGTCCAGTTGCTGTTTTGAAACAGCAGGCGCCACAACAACCTTTGCTGCCTCAACAAGTACCACAACAGGTACAACTTCAACAGTCACTGCTCCATCACCAGCAACAACAACAACAACAGCAGCAACCACAGCACCTCCAGCAGTTCCAGGTTGTTTCTAACCTCAATCAGCAGCAGCAGCAGCAGCAGCAACAGCAACAGCCTACTCCACCCGGTATCTTTGACTACAGCGGAGTGAACAACTCTTCAATTGGACAGAGTCACCAGCCACAACCTCAGTATATGCCTGGCGGTGGACCGCACTACACGGTTCAACAACAACAGCAGTCCATGCCTCAGCAAGGTTTGTTCCAACCTCAGCCACAACAGCCGATCCCCCAGTTAGTGCAACAACAGTCGGGAGGACAGCTTCGTGGAACAAAGTCATTTGCCGATATTCGGGCCCCTGCTAGTTATCCGTATAATATTTCTGCGCCAGGGACACCTACAGGATTACCCTTTTTCCCTTCTCAAACACCGCCTCCAGGATCCAAGCAGCAGAATGGATCAGGTGGTAACAATAATCCGCCCCCGCAACAGCCCCCTCAGCAGTTTCTCCCGCTCATGTCGCTCCAACAGCAGCAGCGCGGGTACCCCTACCTTGGCCAAAGTGGCCAGCCTCAGATTGGATTCCAACCACAGCAGCAGTTACACATTCCGGCCAATGCACCATTTGATCTTGGTAACAGCGTTGGGTCTTTGAGCGACTCGTTTTCGAGCGTTCTCAGCCTGAGTAGTGGAGGGACAGGAGCGAACCGCTCTCATACCAACACTGCCGTTGGTGTTTCGACTGGCAGTGTTGGAAGCTCAAGTCCCACTGCAAGCATTAACAGCACCCACGATTCTATTACCTCGTCGTCTGGAGGAAATAGCTCGGCAGGTGTGATTGGGTCTAAATCTGGGGTTCACGACGATAATTAATAGCTTTTTTAACGATTGTTAATGATTCTAACGAGCCAGAATGAAAATAAAAATGCATTGAATAACAGCAAATGGAAGAAGAAAGATAAAAAAGACTCTAGAAAGGACAGTTTTAATGCAATCATCCCACTCGTTATTGTCCCTTCCTTTTTGTTTGTTCATGTGATATGAATGGTTTATGAAAGAGATGATTTATTTGTGTGTTTTCCAAAACACAAAATGAGACCCAATGAAAATATATACATATAAAGATGAACGATAAATAACGTACGATTTCTTTTAACTCGCTGGGTTGCGTCTGGCAGCTGGGCTCTACCCAGGCCGGTAGCTCTGTTTCGTAGAGTAGCCCAGTTCACGCAGGCAGAGTAGGGCTAGAACTGGACGGGGTGGGGTAGAATATATTTACATAGCATGATGGGTTGGTTACGGGCTATAACTAGAGAGAAGGGATTGGGCAATGGACGCGAGCTGATCAAGGGGAACAAGAATCGGAGTATTGGCGGGTTGATTTCGGACATGGATCTCGACCTGGCCCGTTTTAGCGTATGTTTGGCCGGCAATGACTGTAAGAGGAAATCCAATCTCCCGGGCATTATGACTTTCACGAGGGGTACGTCTCTCCGTTATCAACGTTGACTATAGACGCGTGGATTGGAGGAGAGAAGACGCCAATATAGCCAGGACTGGTAGGACTAGAAGTAGAATTGACCTGGGTGGCAATAATCCAGAAAAGCAACGAGTGATTCCTTACTATATTCTTCAGGCTGGAATTTGGCTCGTGTGTTAATAAGTGGGAGAATGGAAATGCCAGAGTTCTCTTCTAGTAACCGATCGAGATCTGAATGTGCGATCTCTTCGATTACAGCATCTGGATTTTCGGAATACCTCTTTACTATATACTTGTTGAAGAATTTTGTCTCAACTCCAGATTCTTTAAAATCAACTTTAGAATCTTCAGCCACTATGGATGTGGCTCTCTCGATATTCGCAGTATAATTACAATTACCGCACTTTGCCACTAAGCCTTCTCCAGCATTGCAAAAAAAAAAGATATTCGTGGGATAAGGAGACACTAATTGATCCTGAGTCAGCCTCAGCAACGTTGAAACTAAGACCAATATCATTAAAGATCTTATCATAAGCGCCCCGTATCTCACTGTATCTCACTGTACGACCTCAAAGCGCTTTCCTTGTTGTCGTCAAATGAATACAAATCCTTCACGACATACTCTCTGTTTTTTAATAGTCCGTATAGGGGGTGGTCCTTTCTATACTTCTTTGAAATCTGGTACAGCCGTAGAGGAACATGTTTATAAGAGGCCAGCATCGTTGCCTTCTCTTCATGAGTAGGAGCCAGCAGATACTGGCTATCTTCAACCATAAAAAAAATCTCTACCAGTCTGGAATCTATCCGAAGTTTGCAACATATCAGTCAAGCCAGTGTACAAAGACCAGTCTCTACTCCGGCCACGTCGTGCAATCTCTTTCTGATAATCGCTTCAATTTTCGACTGAACAAACACAGCATCCAATGTGCATGATCTCTGATTGATCAGGGTAAACTTCCATTTTTGCATCCATCAAGGACGTGCGGCCCACCTCGATAGAAGGATGTATTTGAAGAGGCGACCTGCAGCAAGGGCATGTCTTTCCGGCCATAGACGTGTGGATTGGAGCAGAAAAAGTGACGGTAGAACCAAAACTGTTAGGCCGAGAAATATTTATCTGAGTGAAATCTTCCGGAATAGAAACAGGAGAAACAGGAGATTTGCTACTGTGTTCTTCAGTCTGTAATTCGACTCCTGTGTCTATAAGTGGGAGAATGGAGATGCTGGAGTTCCCATCTAGCGGTCGGTTGAGACCTGAACGAGTGATCTCCAATACCGCAGCTTCTGAATCACTCGCATATGGAATTGTTGACAATTCTATTTGAAAGGGAAGATTGTTGCAATGACAACTGACGTATTAAGAGCAGTACCTATAGTAGACACCATCTTGCTGTTATCAACGAGAAAAAGATTGGCCTTGATCTCTGCGAAACAATTATCATCAATATTCGCAGCATAACTACACTACACTTAGCTACGCGGTCTTGTCCGGCTTCCGAAAAATAGTAGTATTCGTGCGATTCCGATCCGTCCTCGGCAACGTCAAAGCTGAGGCTAATATCATTAAAAATCTTGTTATAAGCACCCCGGATCTCTCTATACGACTTCAACGCGCTTTCCTCGTTGGCATCAAATGAATACAAATCCTTCACGACAGACTCTCTATTTTCTAGCAGTCCGTACAGGGGGTGATCCTTTCTATACTTTTTTGAAATCTGGTATATTCGTAGACGAAGTTTTCTAAAAGATAGCAGCTCTTTCGCTAGCCTCGCTGCTTCCAGTTCATGAGTAGGTGCCAGCAGATATTGCCCATGCCGAGGCATAAAAAACTTCTTTTTCTCAGCCTTAAATCTTCCCCTTTTTTCTACATGTGAGTCCTTACTAGTGTACAAAGATTGGCCTCTGCACAGCTCACCTCATCCAATCTCTTCCTGATGATCGCTTCAATTCTCGATTTGATAAGGTTCCCCAGCGGAAGGAGTTTGTACGCACCTACAGGCGACATGCGAATGTAACCATAATTTTTTCCTCCGGCAACCATTATTCCTTCGGTATTGGAGCAAACAACCAAGATAGCCTCTTGAATACATCACCCATTTTTTTTTATCTTAGAAATCAATTATTTTTTCGAAATCACCATTGGTTTGGTTTTCTTCGTCAGGTTACCCGCTAGGCTTTTCGTGTTCTCCTGCTGATTCTTAATAATAATTGATTTAAAAAAATAATTGATTTCGAAGATATAAAAAAAATCTGCTTGCCGCAGGGCTTCCTGTTCTTCACTGCGACTTGGGTCTTTCAGACGTAAAAAGTTAGAATCATAGACAGGCAGCTTATCACTCGATTTAGATGTTTAATAGTTTGTGAGTATGGCGGTCAACTGCCAGGCACTGATAGTATATTTCGTTAAGACCCTGCCCTAAAATGTTGAGTTCAACAACGAACCCTGCAATAAAAAGGTTTAAAACACTGACAAGCCCTTATCTGGTGTCACATGCTGAACCTCTTCCTTTGTATTGTTTTATTTGCATTATTTTATAATTATGTAGGACAGAGACGTCAATTGATTATTTATCCGTTGCCTAAGCCCAGCCACTGAAAAAAATAGGAGGAGATGGAAAGAGGCTCTCACTCTTGCTGATGTTCTCAAATCCAATTGCCTTATAGAACTAATTCCGTAGTGTTGTAACTTCCCCCTCCCCATACTCCTACAAGATAAGCTCGTAGCTTCTAGTCTCATATATAGAATGACCCAGATCTAAAATATCCTAACAATACCAAGCGATATACGATCAACTGTGATGCGATGAACAACACTTCTCCCGTTCTCCGCCCAGTCCGGGCAGCGTATGGTCACAGAATTATTGGATCTCAAATTCACGCGGACCACCTTTTGTAGCTCTGCAAGACCTTGATATAAATTAGATCTCGATTGATAAACGAACGGCCATAGAAGTCGCGAGAGGAAAGGTACTTATTAGCACATTCCTCCAGAGATGATGTTACTTCCCTTTTTTATATCTCTAGCATTGATATTCCGAATAAGTGTTCTAAGCTCTTGACGACTAATAAGAGAGGGTTCTCACAAGCTAATAATTACGTAAGAATAAAAAAAAATTGCAAATAATATTTGTAATAACCAATTTATCAATACAATCTTTTAAAACTTCCGATTCAAATTATGATATTTTAAACTTAATAAATGCCGCATAGTAACCGAGTAGAAAAGTAAAAAATTGTTGGTAGAACACTTCGAAAGTCTATTATTTCAGACTTAGAAAACGCTAACAAGCAAAGCTTTTATAAAAAACTGAAAAATCGTGCTTCTTTTATAGAACGTTTATTGGAACCATGTGCCGTCTGCTGCTCTCAGCTGTCAGAGATCGCGCTGAAACTGTCTCAATTGAACACAGAGAGCCTGAAAGATTTATCAAGGACTTCGGTGGTCGTCACGCATACATAGTAAGGCTCTGTATATGTACCGGTCAGTCAACTCGAGGCGCGTCATGAACTAAGTACAGCATTCTGGTTGCCGGATTTGGAAAATGGAGGCTTACATTCAAAAGAGGCGCTAGTGTCTCTACTACTATTTCTCCTCACGCTTCTACCTCCGAATCTTGGCAATTCGTCGGTTATTCAGTCATTGCGCATTATGGTTCTATCACGACTGAGGATACCGCCGTATTGAAAGAACGAGAATTCGCAGAGCAATCTTTCTGCACCCAGTTCTGCTTGTGGTGCTTCTCAGGTCAATACTTTATCAACATCAATGGATCAATTTACAAGGTGGCTCTAACTATCTCAACGTTTTGAGCAAGTTGAATGGCAGGAGACAGAAGTCAAACATAAACTGTGATAATTTGGCAGCGATTACCCTAAGAAGTCAGTATCACTCCAGGTGTCCCGCAACTAAGAGGCTTTCGTAACAGATCATAATCATATATGCTAGATGCCATAACAAATACTAACGTCTACCTCAGGTGGTGAAGTTAAGCATTTCTGTATGGATTTGATTGGCCGTGAGAGCGAACGTTGATCAAGCGTCTATCAGAATCCTGACAAATTTGTTAAGTGGCTCTCTGATTCCAATGCAGTACGTCCCGACCAAAGGGCCGATGACCATTCCATTCAAGTTCATCTTGAAGCTCATTTGCATCCCAACAGTATTGCTATCCGCCCAGTTAATTCTCAGAGGTTTTAACGATAGAAAATCTAGATTTATCAGAAAGCGGCATTCCGTTGTGCTATTGTTGCCATGACAGACAATTAATTGTAAGACCGAGCAGGAGGTCTGTATATGGTAGGAGAGATGCCTTATTTTTGTAGACTGTAGATGCTAACGCTTGCGAGGGTAGTGCAGACGAGGACGATTCAACGAAAGTATTCCGACTAAATTGACCACATACTCTAGATATCATTTGAAAAAGAAGGAATAAATAAGTCATCGAGGTAGATACTATCTGTTGAAATGTTCCTAGCCCTGAACATTATGTACACTGATGATGTCAACTCTGACGTATGAGATAGACAAAGGAATTGGATGCCGGACGCCATTTAGATACTGGGATATATAAAGGCGGCGATGTGCCTTTGAAATAAGATATATAAGATATCCGAATAAACCGTATTATATTGACACTAAATAGTAGCTTTCCACAATCCCTCAACTGGACCTCATAGTGGATAGTACGGCTGGACCGTCCAATTCTCAACATCATCTCACTACCCTTGCCCTTATCGTTCGCCAGAGCGCGCTCAGACTGCCACTGATCGCACGGCTACTCACTATGAAGAGCCCTTCAACGGCTGACCGGGAAAGGAGGCATTGTTCATGAGACACTCACAGTCAGTCAGTCGACATAACAACTGCCAGCAAACAACAGACTCATTTTCTGCACCAACACACAATTGAACTTTGACCCTGGGTGAATTGACAAGGTATGTAACGTTAAGAAGCCCCCGCTGCCAGAGCTGGGCAGGACTGCCCAGACGCGTGACTCTTTTTCGCAGAGATTTCTGGGATGCTAACCGCCGGACGAACACGCAAAACGAGCCGAGCCCAGCTACCGGAGGCAAAGCCTGACCCTCTGCGAATCGGTGCTAACGTATGAAGTAGTGAGAGAAACAAAACATGTCTGCCATGTCACATACAGGTGCGCTGTCTCGGGCAGAGGCGGACCTAGGCGCCCATGTGAGGAAGGCAACCAGCCCTGATGAGACAGCTCCAAAGAGAAAACATGTGAGGGCGTGTATTGTTTATTCGTGGGATCACCGGTCAGGTAGAGCGTTTTGGAACGCCATGAAGGTGCAGCCGCTTCACAGCGACGAGATCCAGGTCTTCAAAGCGCTGATTACTATTCATAAGGTTCTTCAAGAGGGTCATGGGTCCGTTTTGAAAGAGGCACAGGCACATCTTAACTGGATCAACTCCTTGAACCGCGGCGTTGGTACCTCGTCGGCGCCGGGATCTCATGGATACTCTAGATTGATTCATGAGTATGTCCGACTGCTGCTCAAGAAATTGATATTTCATCGAGACCACCCGGTTTTTAACGGCACCTTTGAGTACGAGGAATACATCTCGCTACGAAGTGTCAATGATCCAAACGAAGGATATGAGATTATCATTGATTTGATGAATTTGCAAGATGCAATTGACGATTACCAGAGACTGGTGTTTTCTGCTTTACAAGGCGGACGATCGAATGAATGCAAGATCTCATCACTGACTCCTATGGTGGCCGAGTCGTACGGCATTTACCGATTTGCTACCAGTATGTTGCGAGCTATGCATTCTACTTCGGGAGATCTGGAGGCGCTTGAACCGTTGAGACATCGTTTCTATGCTCAACATAGACGATTGGTGGACTTTTATTACGACTGCTCGAGTCTGAAATACTTGACTAGCTTGATTTCGATTCCCAGTCTTGGCCCGAAACCTCCTAATCTGCTTATATTAGATGATGACGCACCGGCATTGCCGAAACGACCGGGCCAGGGAATCGAGAGGGAGCCCTCTGTTGCCTCTTCGAATATCACACCTACTCCTACTCCTAGTATTTTGCCAGAACAAGAAGCTGCCGGTGATTGGTGGGGAAATAATGCTCAATTACAACAACAGCAACAGCTGGAAGAACAGCAGCGCCAACTGCAGGCTCAGCGAGATGCAGAACTCCTTCGTCAGCAGCAACTCGCTTTACAGCAGCAGCAGCAGTTTGAAGAACAACAGCGTCTTCAAATGGAACAGCAGCAGCAGGCTCAACAAGCACTCATTCGTGATCAGTTGCAGCGACAAGCAGAAGGCAGAGCAGCCGAATTGGAGCGTGATATTCTTCAGCTGCGTGGGCAGTACGAGCAGAACCAGTTGATGTTGGAGCAGTATGATCGAAGAGTTAAAGCACTTGAAACAGAATTAAGCCAGTTGAATTCAAATACGAATTTACAACTAGAATCCAAAAATGACTTGGTCCAATCATTACAGGAGCAGGTTTCAATGTGGAAGTCAAAATATGAATCGCTGGCCAAATTGTATTCTCAATTGCGTCAAGAACATTTGGATTTACTAAGCAAATTTAAGCAAGTGCAGACTAAGGCTGCTTCTGCTCAGGAAGCAATTGACAAACGAGAGAGATTGGAACGTGATTTAAAGGCAAAGAACCTGGAATTAGCAGACTTGATTAGAGAAAGAGACCGAGCGAGATATGATCTTGATAAGTCTCGCGGTAGCTCGAAAGAGCAAATGGAAACTCTCGAGCGAGATCTCCGGCTAATGCAAGATAAATTAAATGATGCTGAAAGATCAAAGGGAGCGGATTTGTCGTTGATGATTTCAAGACATAACCGGGAGCTATCAGAACTAGAAGAAGCGTTGAAAGCAAAGCAGCGAGCTCTCGATGATATTGGAAATGGGCGCTCTATTAATGAACATATACTTCGCGAAAAGGAAGAAGAAGCAGAGATTCTGCGTGAAACTATAACCAGTATGGAAAATGCAATGAGGGATCTCACTTTAGAACATCAATCTGGTGGAATGCTGGAGAAGCTGTCGTCTATTCTTGATGCGGTTCTCAACGCCGCTGCCGAACGGATCCAGGAATCCTTGTTTGAATTTGAATCTCCAATGCAAGCCGGTAATCAGAACTCGACACCAAGTTATCTGTTGTCTATTATTGAGAAGGCGTCTGGTAATGCAAGTGATTTCTCAACGGCATTTAATAATCATATTGCGGAAGGAGAACAAAACTCTGATCCGTCTGAGATTATCAAGACTGCTACATCATTTTCTAGCTCGATTTCTGATGTTCTTAATAACGCAAAGGGGGTCACTCGACTTGCTCGTAATGATGGTCTGGTAGATGAGATATCTGCTTCGGCTAGAGAATCTGCTGTTGCTGCTACTGCTTTCTTCACTAGTCTTTTATCGGATCTTATCACCGGATTAAGCCCCGAAGATACAACTGATCTTGTTATATCCTGTAACATTGAAGTACAACAGCATCTGCAAACTCTTTCCCATTTAGCAGATCTGATGGCACCCAAACTGGCTGCTACTGCCAATGGATCTTCCGATCTTGGAGATATTGTCGACAATGAAATGGCTCGCGTTGCTCAAGCCATTGCCACTGCCACTGCCAAACTCACTGAGCTGCTTGCTCGTCCTAAGGACCCGAAATTCTCGACTTTTGACGTACAGGTAAATGAGGCGATTCTTGCTGCGGCCATTGCCGTTACATCTGCTGTAGCTGCGTTGATTAAAGCGTCTACTGATTGCCAGCAAGAGATTGTTGCTCGAGGAAGAGGGTCATCGTCACGTACAGCATACTACAAAAAGCATAATCGTTGGACAGAAGGGCTTATTTCCGCTGCCAAAGTTGTTGCTGGAGCTACAAATATTCTCATATCATCTGCTGATGGTGTACTGAGCGGTAAAAATAGCCCTGAACAACTCATTGCTGCTTCGAATGAAGTTGCTGCCTCTACCGCCCAACTTGTGGCTGCTTCCCGTGTCAACGCATCATTCATGTCCAAGACTCAAGATAAACTTGAATTGGCTAGCAAATCAGTCAGTAGTGCATGTCGCTCGCTTGTCAACAAAGTCCAGGATATTCTTGCTCAAAGAACAACGAACCAAGCAGAAGAAATAGATTATTCTACACTAACTCCTCATGAATTTAGAACGACTGCTATGGAACAGCAGGTCGAAGTGCTCAAATTGGAACAGCAGCTTACTGCTGCTCGTAATAGACTTTTCGAAATTAGGAAGATCGATTACCAGAATGGAGAGGAGGAGTAGATAGATCTATTTTGATAGAGTATATAAGTAGTATATAAAAACCTGCTCTGTACCCAATCAACTATTGTCAACTGTTCTTCGCTCGTGCACGCTCATTATTAAACTGGATAAGATTAGTTCGCAATACTTGACCCCATAGAATTATCTAGGAAACTTACCCAAATAGTAACTTGCTGTAGTGACAAGCCACAATTTTCTGCCAGCGCGATTCTATCATGAAGTCCGGGTCTGGGACAACATTTAAAAGAGCTACTTAAAACCCCTGTAATTAACTTTGAAAATCGTGAACCTCGTTTTGAAAGTTTCCTGTCCGATTTATACTTGTGAACTATGTTCGCGCTTCGAAGAATATCAACCTTTTCATTCTGGACTAATGCATAAAATGTACTGTTTAACTCGCTTGCTACCTTATCCGATTGGAGTTGTGGGATAATCTATGCAATTTCGTTAGAATAATTCAGTTGACGACCTGAATCACTTACTATGGAGGCTTCTGAATAGCTTTGTTTGTAGGTAACAATTATGCTCTCCCAAAGTATGCGCAAAGTGGGACTACGAAGATTCTGGTTGATACTCGCTTTGTAAGTATCCGGTGTTAAATCATAACCAACTTGTTTCCGAAGGTCGCAGGCTGCTCTGTGTAGTTCTTCCAATTCCCGTGTTTCTTCGAGGCCACTTTTCATTGTTATAATTCAAGCTACAAACCATCAACAACGCGCTATTTTCAAGATATTTATATTTTTCGGCTAGCCGAATCAATTTTGATGTTTTGACAAAATGTGGGCTTTATTCGTTTTCAGCTAACTATTAACTTAACCTAAAAGTGCGCATTGGGGTACTTGATAAGGCTGTTAATACCTTTCAGTTCGGTCATGATCAGCATATCCGTCCGATCAATCCAAGTAAGCATTTTAACAATAATGTGCGCAGTGCATTAAAGCTAGGTAGGTTTCAATAAAACGCCCATATTCAAAGCAAAGAGTTGGCTTTTTGTAGTCATGCAAGCTCATCAGTTATCTTAATTGTTTGTTTTCTTTAAATATCTTGCGCTGGGTATCCTGAGGCCGAAGTGTTACTAAACTAGGTGTAGGATAAATGGATCAATGCACTATTTTAGTAAATGCATGGTCGTCTCGACCCCTGAGGAACTCCAAAAAACCATGCCTCATATGATATTAAGCTAAGAAAGCTATTTCTCCTTGATTCGACTCATGTTCGACTCTTATCATCTTTCCATCCTCACTCCACTCCTTGAAGAGCAGTTTAAAATGCTTCTATTATCATCCGAGTCAAAATTACCGCTGAAGACCCGTCATTCTATGCATATAGACAACGTCTTGGCCGGGCGGTGTTTTTCTACTGCCCCATACACAGGTTTCGTCGATGATATAATTAAAGAAAGGCATGCTAGATTAGAAGAGTCAACGTTCCTCTCCTACGATATATCCAAAATCAGAGAAAGAGCTAGCACTAAAAGAGACAAGAAATCCGGACCTCAAAATGATCCAAGAAGACCGCCCAATAAATTTATAGTAGCCAGAAGACATTTGAGGGTGCTTGCTGAGAGCTTGGACCTCAAACACTCGGATTCCTCAAAAGTAATTTCGGATGTAAGTATCTCACGAAGAGATTTTAACTCGGGAATATACAACAGAAATATTAACTAACTTATTATAGATCTGGCATAAATATTCCACGTTGAACCCTCTATTTGACCGTTATTTCGGCTATGTCGCTTTTCTGTGTAAAGCGAAACACAAGTATGATTATCCCTTCTACCGCTATAACCCCACCAGAAATCGTAGTAACTCTGCTAATAAAAGAAGATTAGGCAACAATGGCGATAATAGTTTGATCGTTCATCCTGGTTCAGGTAGAAATACATATATCGACAACCAATATAATTTTGGAGCAAAATGGCAGAGCCTCACCACCACTGATATTGATATACGGCCCTGTGAGACATTACCCGATCCACTTGCTCAAATGATATTCGAAGTGTTTGGATCTTACCCCCCAAAGGGGCTTGATCAATCAGCACTGGAAATGATAGGAAGTCCTTTGGATCAAAGCTTTCCGCCCCAGGAGGTTGAATCATTTGAAATGCCAGAGTTCGACGAATCATTGTTTCTTATTCCGCTGAAATAAACATTCTCATATGATTAGATACATCCATATCTACTCCTGACTTCTATAGGCAATACTTATTTGTTATAGTTTTTTGTTATAATTTTATCATTTTTGCCATTTAAAAAAATCACACCGAAATGTATCCACCGTGCCATTTGTAGGATCAGCCCCAGTAGGCCTGTAAGTAAGTTAGCTTCAGATAAGGTAGATAGCGCCGCATGCGAAATAAATAGCAGATAGTTTCTTTTTCTGCACAGTATAATTTAAAAGTGCCTGTTATGCAAGATCCGTAGATCAACAAACGGCGAGAAACGGCGAGAAACCATGACAAAACAGAACTTACCTAGAGCATATCCAAAAAGCCCGTCCTTTATTTATTCCATTTCGTTTTGAGATTAACAATTTACATGGCTCCTGATGGCGTGTACAGAGAGGAGGAGCAGGGGGGGAGAACAATTGTTTCCATTCGTTGGATGTAGACGAAGGCTGATTTTGATGTTGATTTTCCGTTGGTGTTTCAGGAGGAGGGGATGCAGGTAGTAGTTGGGAAGTGGGCGTACTAGAGCCAGCACAGTCGGCAGAATTAGGAGAACCAGCCTCTTTGGAAATGGTTCTCGCTGAGTTACGGCACGATGGATCTTCGGAGGAGTTTTTCCAAAGCGAGAGAACTGATGGCTGTGATTTTGTATTACCCTTTTTGAGCGCTCTCTGCTGTTTCGCTGACGATGATGGTTTTATCAAATTTGTAGCATTTCTCTTGAGTGAGGAGAAGGAGGGAATAGTGGCAGCACCAGCAGATCTCAGGGGTTGTGATGCATATGAAAAAGTGGGTTCAGACACATAAAGAGGTGAAGACGAGCGACGACGGTCGGCAACGGACCCGGGACCACCAGAATAAGAGGAAAACAATGCCCGTATATTCCCTTGCTTTGCTGTGAATTGAGGCATAAATGTTGCGCACATACGAGGCAAACGAGGAGGGGCAGCCACCGATGTACTATCACCATCCCATACTATATCAGCATAGACTGGACAATGATCAGACCCATACAATAGAGGCAAAATATCCCCTCCAACACATTCTACGCCGTTTGAAACCAACACGTAGTCAATTCTCGATCCGAAATTACCTGGCCGAGCATCAATCACTTGATTCCAGCACGTATACATGCCCCACCTATCCGGATAAATATCTCTAGTAGTATCTATGAAACCAACATCGTCTAACCAACCATGAAAGGTTTTCCGCACATCAGACTCATCCCTCCACAGCTGTGCCATCTCTTTATTATTTTCCAGGAACTCCCGTACAGTTTGGTTATTCTTATTGTTAGTACTGCTGTTATGTAGCTTCCCCTCTTTAACGTACTCTTGGCGCCCTGGTGCCGAATCGACAATCTCGCTCGCGACATTCAGATCTCCTAACACCACCACCCGTCTTCTCCCGGGCCCAACCAAATTCCTGATTCTCGCATCCAATACCTCATAAAACCCGCTTCTAAACTCCGTCCTATCTCCCATTGAGTCTGCAGGGCAGTATAGCCCTATCACCACACAGAATCCGAGATCAAGAACTACACACCGCCCTTCTGAGTCGATGTTCAACCCCGTTTTCTCGTCCACATGATCTGGATACCCTCCAATACACTTGTGGCCTGCCAATTGTCGGTAGGGGATTCGGGACTGGTGATCCTGGCTTGGTGCTCTGACAGCCGCAGGCATCGTCGCTCGAACACTGGTATCGGCACCACTATCCTGACTTTGTAACCAGCCAGTCAGCCCATGCTCGGCTTTATAAACCGGGATGTCCTTTTTCACGTAGATTACAACCCCACTATACCCTTTCTTCGTCACTGGAAACGTGAAAAACGCATTGTACCCATCTACGAGCGCCATGCCCTCTGTGACATCTCTAGGCTGGATCTTGGTCTCTTGGAAGCACACAATATCACCGCCCAGAATGTCAAACATGTTCTCAAACGTCTTTTTCTCGTTCCAAGGCCGGAAGTTGAGTACATTCTTGATACCGCAGACATTAAACGTTACAAATCGGCGTGCCTGAGGGTGGGTCTTACGAGGAACAGGCAAATGTTCCTCCGCCACTTCTCCATCTTTCAATTCCATATTCACCATACCATCATCCATTCACTCTCTTCTGATACCTCTTACACTATTTGATAAGAAACAAACTCGTCTCAATTGCCATCGCCATATATCTCGACTTATGCAGACCTTATTCGCTCGGGTTAGGGCTATGCGGCTCCTCAGGGGTAAAATATCCTCACTCCCTGTGCCTCCAACAGCCTGTCTTCCGCTTCGCGAAATATGACTATAGTACCTCCGGGCTCTCAGTAGCCAATACTACACCTCCTTTCAGTCGCCGGAGGCAGGGTAAACATCTCATTAAGCCTCCGGCGGCCGGGGTCTGGGCGGGTCCCAGTAACCGCGGGCCGGAGAGAGATTAAAATCAGGGATTCCTTGCGACGCAGGGTGCTGCTGCCAGTTGGCGCACCCAGTCCTCCGCAAAGCGAAGAAACGGGCCTGTGCTGAACCCAGTCGCTGCAGGCAGAAAGGAGAAACGGGCGGAGAACGAAGAGATATAATATGCAGTACCGAGAGGAGGAAGAGAAGATTAAGAAGCAGAAATTGGTTCATAGATCATTAAATACTGAGATAGATAGAAAGATAATTATAACCATTGGTTCTAGGATCTGGGTTAGTAACTAGCGAGAGGGTAAGCACCAGATAAGAAGACTTACCTTTTCGAACTGAGGGTCCTGGATGAAAGCACAGAGGATCTTAGAGCCAGTCTGAAGCAGTGGATGGCCTGCTACGCTGCAAGACAAAAGTTAGCACACGAATTCTCCTTGAAACAGAGCGACCAAACACTTACATTTGGAGGAACCTTTCTAGACCCTGACGACGCTGTTCAATGACATCGTCCGCGAACCTGTTTGTGAACACCTTTCCCGGTAAAGGGGGAATGGTGACCCGGGTAGACTCCCTTTCGAGGATCTCACGAAAGTATTCAAAATCGCTGTACCGTCTTCGCACTGTGGAATGTTTGAGCTTAAATGCCGGAATATTAGTCTAAGCAGTTAGTCACTGTCAACCACCATGCAGCCCAACCTATTCCAATACTTACTCTGCACACAATCTCGTAATCGGTATACATTTTTCTAGCAACCCCATGAGTCTGAGGGTTTCGCACCTGCTTTCGTTAGCGATGAACCAGTCAGGGGCGTGGGTCTGCCTCTGGATTCGCGGAGAGCTATAGGAGTGTTGGCAGCGATAATTTTATTCATATGGCCGCTAATCCTAGCACTCCACGAAGCGGATTCACGGGTCTGAGCAGAGCCCAGCTGATGGGGGCATACCCCTTTTCGCGAAGCTGAGCCCTGGCGGTGGTGGGGGACCGTACCTCAATTTCGAGAAAATTCTCGGGCGCGCCGTAGATTTCGTCAAATGTCTGTTGTTTGAATTGTGGCCGGGTCTCGAATCTTTTCGGGTCGTTGGTCTTGGACGAATTGCCCGGTGGCATGGCCGTGAATTTACGTGCTGGCGACGGGGTCTGCATTTGGAGGGCGTGTGTAAGTGCAGACAGTGAGTGCCAACAAAGGTAGTATAGAAGAAACCTCGGGGTGCAATGAAAAAGCTATAAAGGAGAAATTGGTGTGGCTAAGTATAGGAGCGACATCGGACAGTGGCCAACATCGATTGATGGTCGTACGGCTGGAAGAGAGGAAGCTTTACGGTTTTGTTCATGTGATCAGCGACAACTGTCAGGGGCGATAACCGGAACGTTTTGAGACTTGTAAACAAAGTCAGAGAAGCTATCATATAAAGAAGAGTTCTTAAAAATCAATTTGGTTTGTGATCTGAATTGGTAGTGACATAGATAGATTATTAGAATATACCCGAGAAGATGGTCCTTCAGTCCTGGGAAGGTGTCCTCGTAAACTACCTAACTCCCGGAAAAGTTGTGCTGCTGGCCATCTGTATCTTGTACTGTGACGGAACCATCGTTGGCGAGGATAGAATCCGGGTGATGAAATTCATTGTGAAATGGATTGATGGTGGCATGAGAATGAATGAAGGCGATGTGATAGATAGCCAAGGCTCAACTATTTGGGGAGGATTGGATATGGCTGGGATTAAACAAGTCTTGGTGGGTAATAGCACCAGTAGTAGGAGCGATGGCCCTAAAAGACTCAATGGTAACACTGAAAGTTCTAAATTGTACAAATCTTTGCTAACAAATTTATGGTGCTTAGAATCCTTAGACGGTCTATTCGATTTCTTTAAGGACGTGGCGTTATATGTCCCGCCTGATCCAACGCCTGAGAGTCACAATAATGCTACAAAGCTAGCTTCAGCATCGGTGCTGGGAGTCTTTTTTAAAAAGTGTTATTTAGCGTTTGAGAGAATGGAATTTGATAAATTTATAACATTATGGAGAGAATTTGAGGCGTATAGAGAACCAACGAGAGCCGAATGGGAAGAGACTCACATGGCAGTTTATAAACAAGGAAGAGAAGGGAGAGAAGGCAGTGTAGCCACAAACGCTGCAAGTGACAATGATGAATTATCATCGAACCCGTCGTTTCTGGTACCTCAAACTCCTGAAGAAGAGGATCCTTCTGAGAAATGTATACCTGCATTGGCTAATTTAATATCGCCCATGTCCTCATCACTGACGTCATTACCCACCTCTATTAACATTTCTGATGAAACGCTGGAAGCAGTATTCGAACACCAGATTGATCAGTTTCAACTGCATGGCGCCATCCTCCCTGACAATATCATTGACATCATGGAAACGTTAATACATAATCGTGCCGCTAAGGGGTCGCTGCCTCCGTCTACCTACTTTGTACAGTACTTGGACGCTTGTAGGAACAGAGACCACGAAAAAGCGTTTGATAGTCTTCATAGGTTCTATGATTATTCCATGGATATCAGAGGCAGAAGTCACTACCAGTACGCCCTGTTCACGCTGGCCACCTTGCAGGCTGAATTTAGCGGTACATCTGAAGCGATTCGAGCTGCCGAAGAAGCAATAGCAGTTGCTCATGAAAATATGGACGTCGCCTGCCTAACTCAAATCCTATCCTGGCTGTATAGTTACCTGCAAAACAACCCAGATTGTGCAGTCCCCAACTCATTGGCCTCAAAGGAACAGATTGCTCAGTTTTTGTTAGTCAAATCGTGGGAAACGTCGCCATTATTAGGATCATTGTCATTTCAAAACGATGTCTTGCAAGTATTAAGTAATGGAGGCCCTGATGAAAGAAGCAGTATTACCTCGTCAACGACCAACTCATCCTTTCTTATAGGTATATTTGAATACCTAGTCAAAAGCTCGTACATCAACGTGGCGACTAATGCTCCACTGATGACAGCTAATCTACACCTTATCCAATCTGTTCTATGGAATAGACTGGGGGTTGATGCGCTTTCCGACATGTACCTAGACATGTGCCTTTCTATATCCACAAATCATGTACGGCCCACAAAACCATCCTCGTTTACAGCCAGCGAAGGAAATGTGTCTACGCATTTACAAGCTGCCATAATCAAGTCCCACAAACTCCTTTCACAGGGTCAGACCACGCAATCATTTGATCTCCTGAACTCGCTGAAACCTATAGCTGACAAATCGATAGCATATCAACAGATCTGGTTACCCAATGCTCTCCTTCTTCATACGAAGCAAGCACTTAATGAGAACAGATTGGCTCAAGCGGGCTCCACACTCAGTCGTCTAAAGGACTTGTTCGTAGCGAACCAAAGCATCACCCATGCAACACAATTTGCAGAAATAGAGCTTGATCTCCTCACTGGGAACACTTCTCGAGCCATTGAAAAATGTATCCAGAAACTACAAGCCTACAGCCAGATCGATGTTGACATCCTTTTTCAACTCAAGTACATGCTTTTATACATCCGGGCTCTGTGCAAATCCGAGCAGCCCACGCGAGCATTCTCTGTCACACTTCGATGTTTCCAAATGGCCCAGCGTGCAAGACTTATTCCCACTATAGTGGAATCTCTTGTCCTTCTCACGACCATTCTCAACAGTCGACAAGATTATAAAGATTCAATCTCTCTGTTGGATAAAATTGTTCCCAAGGTAGGTGGCCCCTTGCTGAGCCTCCGGCTACGCTGGGTCGTGGCTTTCTTTTACTAACTGATATAGATTCTGGAGTGTGGTTATGCTTGCTTGGTCGGAGAAGTGTATGAAAACATGGCCGACGCAACTTTTGGTGTCGCTGTGGGCGAGCAAGCACATAACAATAGACTGTTGCTGGAAAGGGCTTTTAAGTACACCGTAGAGGCAGCAAAATGTAAGTTACCAGTGTTCTCCGCGAAGGGGAGCTAGGCATTGCACGTCCGCCGGAGGCATGATCTAACAGATACTAGACTTCGAACGTGAAAACAACCTCGTTCGATTGCTTAGCATCTGCAAAAAGCAAAAGATTCTTGCCCGACACTTAGGAGATGACGATAGATTTGACAAGATCGCCGGCATAGTGGTAACGCTCAGCCAGCAGTTGAAAAGGAATCGAGAATTGAGTCACAAAGTCATAGAATAAATTAAGGGGTATTATAGTACGAATATGCGTATATAATTAACAAAGTGTCATAATAAAAACAAAGCAATATATAGTATGTACAGTAGCCGAAGAGCCAATTATTTTTGTCTGAAGAGTCGGAAGTCGGCTTTTATTTTGAGAATATTCTTACTATTAATTCCCATGTACCAAACATAATGATGCTATTAGGAACAGTGCGGAGGAGATGGGGTGTCAGACCACCATACATGGACAAAAAGCCTTCTTCCTTAATGATGATTCGGAAACAATTGACTAATCCCTTGTATTTAGGTCTACCATCTTTCATGGGTGCCTGTCGAAGCCGGGTTCGTACAACTTCATGTGGATATGTCATTAATGAAGCCATGAATTTAGCAGCTCCAGCAGCTCCAGAAGTCGCACTCCATTCTAAGAACGAGTCCCATCGCGTGGACGGCACTCCTCGATCAATTCGAAGTTGTTCTCGACTGCGGATAAATCCCTTCATTTGTTCGTACAAAACCCACTGTAAAGATGATTCAACAACACCTAGGTATGAAGCAGACAGTCCTCTGTACAATCCAGCAATTCCTTCATGCTTCACTACTTTGACAATACAGTCCCAACTGTTCTTATACTGGCGTTCGCCAGAAGATTTATCTAATTGAAGTCTTGTTTTAACTAGCCAGATAGGATTGGTGCAGGTTGAAGTGACTACACCTGCATTCGCAGCAGCAGCCAGATGGACCCAAGTCTCCTCTTTGCCATTGTTAAAGGTATTTGAAATGATTTCTTTGCCTAGTCCATATGTAAAGAAGTTAATAGATCTTGCAGGAATCACGCCCACCAAGTTGGGACCCAATCCCTTAAATAGTGATCTGGCTCCTTCAACCTGGTACACAGATTTTACTATGTGAAATGTTTCATAAACATGGCGTGAAGCTCTTCCAATAGGGCCAGCTCGTGGGGTAGCGGCAGGTTTAACACCGCCGGATGCATATTGAGAACCATATAGATCACTCTGTAAACGAGTCTTTACGACATCTAAAGGACTTGTGAACAAGGCACCAGCCATACCACCAGCGCCACCCGCAAAGAAATGTAGCCATGGACTGACCTTGGCCTTTTCGGTCTTCGTATGCTTCTGGCGAGGAAGTGTAGGGACTACTGGCATGGCCGAACTAAGCTCATCACTAGTCATGTCCTCAACTACCGGAGGGGAATTAAGTCTCTTAACAGCAGTAATCGTATGATGAGGAGTGTCTTTCACGTTCATGTTGAAGGCGTGCTAATAATATTGATAGGAAAAAAGATATAAAGGAATGAAGGCGACCAAAACGAAACGATGGTAATAGAGTATGTGGAGGGTTAAATGATAAGGATAAAGATAGGTATAAACGGTGTGTGAATAAATGACCCCCAATTAGGGGCTTAATGTTCTTAGTATGAGGAATAGAGTCAAATATCAGTAGTGAGACGACAAGAACAATTTTCTTATAACAATGTTTCTAACCACAGAACAGGCAAACCAAATATAAAAACAAAAACGTCATCCACACTACACCCACGACCCACTATTAAATTGTTTACACTAAGCCTTAAAGTCTGCCTCACCATCACAAGTAGGGGATCTAATTTTTCAGAAACTTTTTGTGCCGCACGCCGCACCCGACGTACTTATAATGCAGAATAAACAGGGTCCATCATGCAATGCATAATAGACCCTGACGATGAAGCCTCACTCGTAGATCCTTGCACAAGACAGTGTATTTCTTGAACTTGAGAGGGAGTGTTGTTTAGTCTCCGGTGACTGGGCACCGGAGACCCTTTTCGCTATGAGTTGAGAACGAGCGAAGCGAGCAACGGGTCTGGGCGGAGCCCAGCCGCCGGTGGCAGCGCCGGTCCCTGTTCCGTCAACAAGTGCGAAAAGAAAAGTAGAAACCATCAGAATTCTTTTAGAATAAAAAAATTATATATAAACAAAAACATGATACACAGATTTGGAGATATTTTTTAGACGTTGTGTGGGGATCATCGGTTCGTTTAAATGAAGGTTTCATAAGCGACAGGAGCAATGGTCTCGGGAGTAGTGGTCAAGCTGATAGTACGGGCTTCTCTTGGCTTGACAGGCTGTCTCTTGAGCTCGACGCGCTCACCCTTCTCTCTGGCCTCGATCTTCTTGGCAGCATTCTCCTTGACTCTGTTAAGGAACTCTTGTCTGCACTTGGAGTGCTTGACGTGCTCGACACGGAGATTGACCCGCTTCTCAAGGTATCTGTTGCCAACAACCTTCTGGACAATGACGCCCACAGACGACTTGGTCACGTTGTAAACAATACCGGTCTTGCCGTGGTAGAACTTGTGGGGCATACCCTTTTGAATGGCACCATTGGCCTTGATGTCAACGATATCACCGACCTTGTAAGTCTTCAAGTAGACGGAAAGAGGAATAGTTCCGTGCTTCTTGAAGTCACGCGAGAAGGCGTAACGAGTACCAGATCTGTAACCGCGACTGCAAGGTGTGGTTAGTATTTGGAAGAGTCCGTCTCCGATGGCTGGGAGCTGTGACAAGGAAGGAAGAGGGGAGGTGTACGAAAGATAAGTCCGGATATGGAGTGTATCGGGTTGGCTGTTACTGTTGTGGTGAAAACCTAAATTATAACAAACTAGGAACAGAAGATCATAGCATCAGTATCGTAGTGCCATGATTTGACAATCATTGCTACTGTCAGAAAAGGACCGCAAACGGTACTGCTTTATTTCATCGCATTCAACCGTTGAACTATGGTGTTATGAATCATCGACTGGATTAAACATTCGCCTTTCTCCTTGTTGGTATCGAGCACTATTTGTTTCTACTTTCTAATCTCTTGTTCTTTCCATTTGTTGTTCACTCATTCCATCAAGCTACGCCCATCTGGTCTACATTCCATCATATCTTCATCATTCGTCCCGTCGTCTCGTCCCAACATATCCATATCCCGTCTCCACATCCAGATAATATCGTCTGTTGCTTACCTTTTACCCATTGTTGATGCTTAATTATTTGGTCGTTAGATGTGGTGAAGATGAATTTGCAAATCTAAGTCGATAATACTATGGCTTGTTTAGCGTGCGGTACGGCAGTTGTTTGGCAGGAGTGAAAACGTGAGTCTGTTGGTAAACTTTTCAGAGTACATTTGAGGCCACTGGGTGTAATATATTTCCTAATCAGGCAATAGCACTTCATCGTAGAAGACAGTAGGGCTTTTAGGTTGGACTGTATGTAGTGTTTTAGGGTATATCACGTGATCGCTATTTCAGTAATATGGCTTGTTCCCTAAAACCAGCTATTTCCACAGAAAACGAGGAGAATATTTGTAACTAGCACTATTTCACGAATCTATCCATACCATTTTCAACTATTTGCCAGTAGTAACGGCAAAAATCGACCTCTGGTAAATTCCCTTAACTACATTATAACTGCCACTTTTTGATTTAAGCAAGCCGCGCACGCGCATCAGGCTGACTGGACCCTAGGACCATTGACAATGCTAAAGCTACCGCGAACCAGAGTTACCGGTCTGGGCAGAGGCAGCAGATCTAGTTAACAGTACTATAGTGGGGGGATCTCGTATATTTTTTACAGAAAAGATAAACAGAAAGAATAAATTGGCTTGGTTTTTAGTTTTTTAAAAGAGCATGGTTATGATTTACTCTTCTTCCTCTTCAGCGGCACCTTCTTCCGAACCCTTGGCCTGGTTTCTTCTCTTAACACGACCAGGACGGCCACCACCGTAAGGAGAGTGAAGGGCGAAATCAATATGCTTTTGAGATTCAAGACGGACAAGGAATGAAGGAACATTGACAATTTGCTTACCAACACGGATATGTCTTTGAGAAATGAGGACACGGGCATGGTGAATAGACTTGGCAAGTCCAAGCTTGAAAACCTGAGTCTGGAGACGTCTCTCCAAGAAATCCTCAATACGCAGAGCCAAGACGTAATCGAGCTTCATCTTGTCTTCACTGAGAACACCAACACGTACAAGACGTCTGATAAGAGCGTTACCTTCGAAAAGACGTTTGGGATCTTTCTCATCACGAGTTAAAAGATCACGAGCAGCACGACGGATCTTGGAAAGCTGGAGAGCAATTCTGTAGATTTCTCTCTTATTCTTGAGACCGTATTCACCGGCAAGTTTGAGTTCGGCATCCAAACGAGCGGAATCGTAAGCCCGTTTAGGGACTGAGTAAGTCTTGGAGTATCTTCTTGGAGCGGCTAAAAAAAGAAGTGTTAGTGGGACGTCTGGGATACATATGGAAATGGATTCCAAAATGGGTATATGAAATGAGAAAAATGGAAACTGATTCGATGTTATTAAAGAGTAGAATGATGGCAGTCTTTCTTTCTTTCTTTCTTTCAGTAGATGGTGTTGTATACGTAGTAGCGAAACTGTAGCCATCGAGACCCAGTCAGGAGTTCGAACGTCTGTGCAATACTGATAGGAGTATTGATTCAGTAATTATCTTGGAAGGTTTCATCTGTCGCTACCCTTCATTTGTTGAATAAATTCCATACAGCTATTGTTACCATCATTATTTCTCTTGTTGCTCTTATTGCTTTCATCAATATCATCCATCATTCTCTTCCTTCAAGTTTCGGTATCATCGTATCTCGTCGTCCATTCAGTAACATAAACCATTTTCTCATATTCTCTATTCCCATTCCATACTCCATATCCATTTCATTCATCAGATCTATACATACAAACCATATTGGACTGGCGAAACTGTTGTTTGTCGAGAGAAGCTTCGAATTCCTACAGGGAGGGAGAACTTGAATTTGGTGAACCTAGGAACAATTTGACCAGGTGAGTGTGTGAGTGGGTGGGTTTGCGCGCTATCTAGGAAAGACACGTGAGTGACTGTGAAAAATATTGTTTAATTTCCTATTTAGGAAATATTTGAAACTATTTATTTAACATCACGTGATATATTATATTATATTATGATTGGGAATTCAATCAATAACTAAATATATGCACAGTCTGGTGAGATGTTATTTTGCAATTGAACAATAGCAGCTGCTGCTGCCGCTACCGGCCCTCTACGCTGACCTGGTCTGTCTCAAGCGGCTGTGATGCTCGTGTCGAGTTACACTCGAAGTGATATGAGCCCAGCAGCCTGTGTAGGGTAGCGAGTATGTCTAATGGGTGCCCGCCGGGTTTATTAGCGCTCAGAATGGCTGGCGAGATAACAATAGATAGATAGGATTAGACAGAAGAAGTAGTAGTGTTACTGGTAACAGTGACAAGACGGGTACCGGCCCTAGAGAACGAGCGACACGAGCTACAGGTCTGGACAAAGTCCAGCTGGCAAAGGCAGGGCAGGCCGGAGAAAGTGTGGACATACTATGCATACCCCCTGCAGATAGGTTTCCCAACATTTAAAAGATAAGATAAGCAATATTGTAGATTAGGTTAGGGAAACGAAAGAGCTTACATCGAGATCAGTCGGTGACTTACTCCACAACTTTACATCAGTTGTCCACAAAGTAGGGAAACATACCTAAATGAAGAGATTCAGTTCTACCCGAATCAGGCAGCTGGATCCTGAAGTTTCGAGAAAGTTCACGTCGCAGACGGATGTTCCGAGTTTCACGAGCTGTGTAATGGAACTGATAAAGAACAGCCTTGATGCAGGGGCAACAAAGGTGACAGTGGTCATTGATCCGAAGCTATTAAATTTCACTGTCAGCGATAACGGAGATGGCATTTCGGCACCGGATCTGTCAAATGTGGCGAAATATAATTGTGAGTTTAGAAACCAAGCCTCTCGCGAAGCGAGCACTACGGGTCTGGGCAGAGCCCAGCCGCTGGAGGCAAATGTTCTGGGCGACGGGATGCTAACGAGACGGCAGATACATCGAAATACGGGCACAAAAGGACGGCATTTGGCTACAGGGGTGCCGCGCTGGCCGCGATTGCAGAATCATCGTTGGTGGAGATTGAATCGAAATGTGGAAATGACAAAGTGCATCGGACTAGCATTCATAGAAATAAGAGGAAACAGGTAGTACTTGTCGAAGGCAAAGGGCTAATGGCCCTCGCCTTTCATGGCACAATGATTTCTGTCTCTGACTTGTTTGACGCCATGCCGGTTAGACGTAGGCTGATGTTGAATCAGACCTGGGGCTCGCATGTGCAAGATATTAAATATGAAATCGTGCCGTTGCTGGTAGAATATCCACATGTCACGTTTACGATCTATGAATCGGCTTGGGAATCGGTCAGTACATCGGTTCTGTCTGTGGCAGGTCTAGTCTGCTGGAGTCTTCATTCTGACCATGTGCCTAGAGAGGTTCAAGTGCTGCGTGCGGTTTACGGCGAGGATATTATTCCCCAGTGGGACAGAATTGAGTACAGTGATAGAGATAGCGGCGTTGCGATAACGGGCGTGATTAGTAGGCACTCGGTATACGCTGCAGCCAAGACGGTGCAGCATATTCTTTGTAATAGACAAAGGGTAGTAAATGAGCCCAAACTGGCTCTACAAGTGAATGATTTGGTATGTGAAAGTGGTTATTATAGAGAGAAGAAGAATTCTCATTCTCGAGCTGCTTTTATACTTTCTGTGAGATTGCCAGGACAAGACTGGTTCGGTGATTCGTTGAAAATGAGTGATATCAAGATGATGGACCAAATGATGATGTCTGCAATTAGAGGGTTTCTCGCTGATCATGGGTGTACTGCTAAACCTTCACCTAGTGCAACACCACCTAAGAAGCGAGCAAAAGCTGCTACTGGTAACAACCAATTTCTTTGCATGAAGGTGATAAAAAAGCCCAGGATGAGCTGCTCAACTATGAATAAAGAAAATGAGGTTGGTACACAGACTGAAGTAGATAGTTTGTCTGACACCGACTCTTATCATTCGTCGAAATACTTCAGTTCTAATATTTCGGTTAGTTCATCTTTGTCATCCGAGAAATCAAAATACTTTACTCGTAATATAGCTGCTCTGGGCTATTTGTCTGACCCCGGGCCCGAATTAGTGATCCCGTCGTTAACATCAGAGACATCGAAATACTTTGCTCCCACTATATCGCTTGAATCAAAGAATAAGAAATTATCGAAAAAAGATATTTCCGATTGTCATGTCATCTCTCAGGTAGATGATAAATTCATCCTCATTAAAATGAACTCGCATTCTGAGTTTCCTGTCCTTGCATTAGTAGACCAACATGCTGCAGAAGAACGGGTCATTCTAGAGCAACTCTTATCAACCGCATTCGCCTCGCAGCATGAAGCTATGCAACTGGATGTTCCCATCAGAATAACAGGATTGTGCGATCATGATGTGGACCTTCTTTATGATTACAAATTGGTACTGGAGCAGTGGGGCATCAAATATAAGCCTGTTGGTAGACGATCGAGCCGTAAAATGTCTGATGTCATTGTCACTCATCTGCCCTGCCTTGTAAAAGAAAAGTTTGAGGATGTCGCTTTTATCCGCCGACTCGTTGTTAATTATGCCAGAGATTTGTTTGAAGGAAGAGCCTCAAAAACTATATGGGTACCACAAGGTAGCACCATTGCCAACCCAGCAAGCAACGCAGGTTGGCCCGCCCTCATAAGATGTTGTCCGGCTGTAATCCTTGATCTCTTGAATACAGCAGCATGTCGGTCTGCCGTGAAATTCGGTGACAACCTTTCGATTGCTAAATGTGAAGAAATAGTGTACCAGCTGTCCCAGTGCTACTTTCCCTTTCAATGCGCTCATGGCCGGCCCACTACTGTACCATTGGCCACTATCTAATTTAATACGATCAGCGAATCGTCTACTGTACCAACATTATTTATTACTCATATTTAGTATGCTTGCTTACTTCTCATTAGTCATTATTTATTATTTATTAATCATTGTCATTAATCATTATTATCACCATTGCATGTCTAATAAACTCATATCATGCGAAATCATCGCTTTAAACTTAGCATCTGCTCTTTTTCTCGAATAATAAATGGGACAGTCACCAGACACACATTTCACCTCCATATTAGGACTAATACCTGAGCAGTTTCTGCAAATGGCTTCGAGCTCTAATAGAGTTTGCTCTCTCATTTTTATTCGCTGCTGTAAAGTCAGCATTGAATCTGCTGGCCTCTTACGACAATTCTCACACAGTCCACCACTCGTCTGATTAACCTTGCAAATAATACATGCTGCAGATTTCATGTAATTTCTTAGATTCCCCCCTCGGCCTCTCTCAATCGGCTGATATCTGATAACTTTGGGCATCTGGTCATACCATGATTGAATATTTGCGCCCAGAATATTGAAAATACGCTCTAAAGGAGGTATCAGATTCTTTTTAATATAATATTCTGCGTCAAGATAATAGTCTGCGTTGTTCACTAGTTCTTCCGGAGAGACGCATCTATCGACTAAACGAGATCCAGGTGGTCCACTTATCACAACATACGGCACTCTTTCTCGGTACTGAGGCTCAGCTCGCTCATCTTTTTCCATTTTTTTAACACTCACAGCGGCGCCTGGTGGCAGCGTTCCTCCTTCTTTATAAGTTCCCATTCTTACTTCTTTTGCAAAACAAAAGTCCTGAACGGAAACTTTTCCCGTCATGATCTTCTTCCACTGATGATGCAGAAATTCCTTAATTTTCGATAAATCCGACGTTTCAAATAACATCCGAAGAACTTTCTCTTCTATCTTCTGTTCAGCAGGTGTACCATCTCTTCGGACTGTTTCGATACCCTTTGCATCGAATACTGGCACCTTCTGATCCGGCGTTTCATACATGTAACCAACATATCGTTTCTTTGTCAGTAACACACACGGTAAATATACCTTTTCAAACTTTAGCTTGATTGGTGATCGGTTCATAGTAGTTATTGTTTTGGCAATATCTTGCCCAATCTCAAAAGCCTGGTCCTTGGATTTACCAGGAAGATGAACGAAAATACTATCAGTATCACCATATACAACTTGAGCTCCCCATTTTGAGGTATCGCTGATAGTTTGAATCGTCCTTTCGAGTATTTCTCTACCACTAAGAACAATACTATCAGCAATTTCAGCACAAGGCATCCTACCTGAATAAGTCGCCGACGTGTAACCATATGTCACGTTAGCAATTAACTTTAGAGCCAGCTGACGATTATCCATCATTGTCTGGAATCCAATCTCTTGGTCAGTCTTCATTCCAGCCTTGATCATTACGCGGGTGTCGAGGATTTCCGTCAGCATTTTCGCCAGTAAAGACTTTCTACGCTCTTCTTTTACATAGATTAAACCATTTGGGGCAATATTCAGTTCATCTTTGATTATGGCCAGCAGTTTAGGATCAACATCCAAGTCAATAACTCCCAGTTTGTTTCTCCCTCTCCATGATTTAACTCTACCCAGACAAGTCGAATAACAATAGTTATAGGCAATTATAATCGATGGGTATAGAGATTGGAAATCAAGAACCAGGACTGGACTGGTATAAAATCCAGACAAAGGTTCCATGACTAATGGTATATGTTCCAAAGCATTTTGTTGACCAACCTGTTTCTTACTCGGAGAAATCATTATAAAATTCTCCTTCTTAGCTAGCCTAGTCATGGGCGATTCTACTTTATATTGAGACCCTCTGGATAAAACAGAATAAAAGTCGATTCCTAGCAATCGAGCTTGCTCACTGCTTCTTGTGATTAGGCGCTGGTCATTTATAATTTCAATATCATAGGTCACTCGAGATAGGTAATAGTTCGCAGCAAGTTCAATATAGCTAATGAGCCCCGACTTACACCAACTTGTCAAATCGTCATGAGAATAGTGAGGGATTCTTTCATGTAATGTATGGAATACAACGTTTTCAATCGTATACTGAAGAAGATTCAATTCGTGACGTACTACCCGCCATATGTTCAACATATGGCGACCTGTGATTCTAATACCAGATGCATGTGTATACCCCCATCTATCACCAAATTTTGTATTTGTGTTTGCACGCACTCTTGAAAGTTCGATACATAAATCGTATCCTGAATAATATTCACGACCTCGTTCGATGATATAACCCAAAGAAGAGCTATGAACTTCGTATCCACTTAATATGTCGGGATCGTAAAAGTGAACTATACGAATAAATGTGTTAATGAGCTCTAATTCGGTATCAAACACTTGAACAGGGATATTTCGAGAACTACAAATCGACTCCAATTGTTGGTACAAAGTATCATCACCGCATGCTAGTACGCCTGTTGTCGATTGTTTCCTAGGGTCCGGTTCATCTTCTTCACTATCTGATTGAAACTTCCAAAATATCATATTGACAGCATCAACTTCCGGGTTTGGAAGCTTTCCAGGTCTTGTGTTAACATGAACTTCTACAGCTAAAACTGACATATTACGATCGGAGTGTTTTCTGAAAACTTGCGTTTTCTTTTTCTGAGAAGCATATTTGTATCCAAATGGGTTCCACTGGGTCGGTCCATTTATTTGAGATGCAAATAGTTGCTGTTTTTGTTTCTTTTGCTGCTTCTGTGTGGTTTTTTCGCCAGCCGACGGTAGCTGAGAAAGTGTGGAAGATATCTCTTCATTCAGCCATTCGGCAACCTCTCGCTTGGTGGGTGGAGGGGATGTATATTGCAGGGTTAGTTTGGCGCTCAACGGGAATAAACCACCAGGGCGAATGAGGTCATCAATCCGGCGAAAAGGAATCTGATCGGAGAATTCAAACTCTGGCAACGTACTGATGTGATCTGATTTTAAGCGAAAGTCTACTCCTGCATGTGTGAATGTCGTAGTTGGAACATCTTCCAGCTTACTATAATAAGGCTCTATGTAGATAACTGATGGCTGACCCAGTTCTTCCATTGTTGTCATGACTTCAGGCTTAGCAGGAGGTGAGATCCTTAATCCAATAACATCCGGTAAGAGTTGGAATCTTTCTACGATTGCATCAAGTCTTGATGCTCCATGAGAACTGATACTAGCATATTCGTTTTGCGATAGTAGTAGGAACGATGATTTTCTAGCCGCAAACTCGAAATCATCCGAGAAGTATGATAATGAAGATGTCGCTGTAACGTGTCGCTTCTGCTGTGACATTGAAAAGTCATCTGCATCACGTGTAGACCTTTTTAACGAAACTACAGTGGTAGGAGAAAGAGGATTTGCTGGCTCTGGCTCTATTTCGCTTGCTACATCTGAATCTTGATCGGTCATATCGTCCATTGTCCTGTCATTTTCATTTTCATCTTCATTCTTTGTTTCTGCTCTGTTTCGTGCATCTACCTGGCTTGCTACTTCTTTCTCTACATTCTCTATTTTGCCTCTAAAATTTTTCCTAAACATGAAATCAACGATCTCAAAAGCCGTGGGAACAAGCGACTCAAATTTCATTCTGCTTACAAATGATTCTAATTTCGGCGAAATCTTACCACCCTTTTCCATCTTCCTTTCTGCATCATTGATTCTTTCCTGTAGTTCCTGCCATAACTCGTCTCGTCGTGACCACAGAATCTCCTCTTCTTCAGGTCTCGCAATATCAGCAGGCATTCTGTATGAAGAATCGCCTACCGAATGGCGCCGCTCATAATCTTCTCTCCATAATTCTCTCATACTATTCAAGTGCTTATAATCGTGAGGAAGATTCAATGACCCCTCAGATTCAAAGCTCTTATGAATATTATGTTGTGCCAGAGCATACCGATTCTCAATCAAGTCGGCCGTGATATCAATCTCCAATTCCGAATATGATAGTCTTGGAAACTCTTTCTCATCCAGCATTTTCCCATCGATGTTCACGCTTTTACCATCACTATTCACTACCACGAAATCCTTAGGCAGCGGGTTCCTAAACCAACCGTCTCCTATACTCATCCATCCACATCCGTACAAATTGAAGTCGCTCAAAAACTGTAAAACATGAGGAATATGCGATTCATAGGGCTGCATAGGAACACCCTGGACTGAGCCGGTCCTCAACAAATCAGCACATTTCCCAATATGGGACGGATTCAACAAATAAATCTTCAAAAACGGCGCCCAACCCACATGATACCCGTAAAATGGCACTCCCTTACACAGCACGATATTGGCTACAAAAACATTGTTCTGATTCGTAACGTCTCGCCTGTACGCTACACACATGGCAGAATTAATAGCCACATACAAGTTGGCAATATGGTCTTCGACTGAGGATTTATTGTTAGTCTAATTTCTGCATCCGGCGGCTGGGCTCCGCCCAGACACGTAGCTCCGCTTCGCGAAGAGAGGTGCTTACCCTCGCCAGGATTCATATCCCCCTTGTAGCGGATATAAAAGTACGGGAACACGCCGTGCACGTGTACAGTAGCGTTATATCCGGAATGCGTGGTTCCAAAGATACGAATTACTGGCACAGTTGGAAACTTAATATTGGACCGAACGTCCCTATACTTTCCACTGTCCATGATACTGGGTGCTTTTTGGTACGAATCAATATTATTCACTTGAATGGCCATAAACGACGGTTTTAGTGACGATGTAGCAGTCGATATTCTTCTACTGGCGTTACTGCTGTCTCCAATCGGCCCAGACGACGATGGCGACGGCCCATCCGATGGCTCCCCGTGATTCATACTATCCATGACTATGTCCCTGCCAACAACTCTGGTCTTTCATTCGAATTCATTCGCTTTTTTGCATCATGTAGATAACAGTGGTTTTGAAATCAGATCAATGAAAATATAGTTGGTTTATTATATACGATATTTATGCAATATCCAATTTAACAAGCGGCTCAGGTCGTGGCTCTTTCGCGTTATAACGCGGGTATGTCGCGAACAAAAGGTGAAAAGGTGTTGAGAAGAGTTGGATTTCCAGTTATAGACCTATCAAGAGCGATGGGATTTTAATACAATGCTGGGCATGTAAAATATAGTTTTTAGCGGATGACAAGAGATTAATTTTGTCACCGAGCCTCGTACGAAAGGGCTCGTGGGGCTTTTACGATCTCATATATATAGCCTATCAATATAATGATTATATAGAAATGAACTTCAGCATCCACACATCCCACCTGTGGCAATTATGAGTAAAGATAGAAATAGCGGTGTTGCTGCTATAGACGATCCACGGAGGGTGATTGTTTACCTGAGATTTCCGTTTGCAAGAGATGGATTCGAGGATCCTGGTCCAGTGAGTATTCTCTCTCTGCCACATGGCATAGCATGGCCCACTCCGTGACGAGTCCGGGCAGAGCCCAGCCGGTGGAGGCAACACCACCCGCCATTCCACCATTACTGGTACTAATACGGATGGTGTTACAGGTTGATTGGAACGTCGCGAAGCAACAGGCGCTTTGGGAACAGCTATCGCGAACGAATAACAGGGCGGATATTGACTGTAAGTTAGTGACAGCGACGACGTCTCGATGCTGGCAATACTAACAAAGTGCAGGGGAAGAATTGTATGTAATTGCGGTTGTCGTGTGGTGTGTATAGCAGTAGCAGATGCTAACGTTGTAGGGCAAAAATGTTTGATGTCAAGGTAGCGTTTGTGCTCCAGCAGGCCGCGTGGTTGTACGAACAGGAGCTGGAGCAGGTACGAGCCCAAATGCATAGAGTCACGGTAAAGAAGGGTGAGTACACGTATCGCCTCCGGCAGCTGGGCTCTCCCCAGACCCGAAGCTCCGCTTCGCGGAGAATTCGGCGTCCATGGCTGCGGGGAGAAGAGCGGATGGAGAAAGGCGAGAAAGCCAATTAACAGGGAGGTAGGATCAGATCTGGCGCAGAAAACAGTCGTGGGCGTGGTAGGAGCAGATGACAGGTCGGGCAGTGGGCTGTCGACCTTCACTGTTACAGGGCCTGGACCTGGCGGCGCGGGTAGAAGGGGCAGTTTGAATGGGACTATGAAATTGGGCCGATCGAGTGGCTATCAGCGAAAGTCTTTGCTGATTGGTAGCGGGAGTGGTAGCGGGAGCGGCAGTGGTAGTGGTAGTGGCAGTGGTAGTAGTAGCGGACGGAAGAAACAGGGCAAGCAACCAGGAAGACAAGAAAATGTTAGCACTGGTACCGATTCATTCAATAAACTGAGCTCTCCAGACTCATCATCTCCGTCAAACTCCTTCGTGACCACTGAACGAAGACTTCTATCAATGTCTCGCAATATTCCTGGCAGGGCGCAGACGCCTCAGTCTCAATTAGCTACTTCTCATTTCTACAGAAAGGGGAAATCCAGTATTAGCATCGATGACGATTATGACGACGAAGTTTACGGGTATAATGATGTTAGTGATGATGAGGAGGCGTTTTTGCCGGTTAATCTCACTAGTACTGCTACCCATGTACCAGCCGGAGAGTGGCCTGGTCATGCCAGTTCCTCAAGTTTTACGGATTTATCCGAAGCTAGTGTTAGTAAATCGGCTTTAGAGGATGCATTGAATGATTTTTCCGAGGATTCTTCTACTAGTAGGGTTCATCATGGAGTATAATAGTACGTGGACCCCTGCAGCACTATAGAACAGGGTGTATATAATACCATTTTATTTATTTTAATTATGACTAGGTCCAAAACACTGTCTGAGCTCGTATAAATTGACCGGATACCGATCTTGTCTGCCTAGGACCTAGGTGTGTTTGAACTATCCCTTCTCCTATATCCGTGTACCTTTCTCCTTTTAGTATAGTTTAGTGATGGTAAATGTCCACGTTGTTCTACGCATAACAAAAGTTCTGTAGATCTTTCTATATGCATATGCCCCGAGCTTTATCTCGCAGATGCCATGCAGATGCAGACGCAGCACCAGAACCTCTTCTTCTACATCAGAAGACGTAACAATATCATTATATTTCATACTATATCGGCCATAAATGAAAAACCAAAATGTGAGCCAATTGATTCTCATACAACTAGGCTAAATTTGCACTGAAATTGCCCCAACAAGAATGTTCTGCATACGTCATGACGACTAGTGGAATGCCCCTCCTTCGGGGAACGTCATGATCTTATGGTAACAAAACCCGGAGAAAGAGGAACGGCTCTTATCTCAGAAATAGTGGAGGCCGGTTAATGTTTCCGTGCGTGGCTAGTTTGGTGCTGCTATCAGCGTAACAACGTAATGAATAACCTTATAGAGTGACATATAAATATTGGCTCTGGGTTCGCGATCAGGTATATCTTGCAAATGGCAACAATATGCATTGGTCACATACTAGTGAGATTTATGTCACAGAGATCGTCTTTTTCTTCGTTGCGTTCCTGTACTGCGTTACCATATTGATCATCAGGAAAAGGCACGCTTTTAAAGCTTGGATTTCTTTGACTGTGTTCACAGTCATGAAAGTTACTGGGACTGCTCTTCTCTTAGCCACTGCTGTCAATGTCAGTAACGGTAATGAGCCAGATGTTGGAGTCACCATTTCTGGTTATGTATTGTCTACAACGGCATTGACTCCTCTTCAGTTGGCTGCTTTTGGATTTCTCAAGCGAGGGTGAGTGTTTCTTTTCTTTACTTTTTCACTTCTCATGATTCACTTTTTTTCTAACACCTTGTATCCCTAGATGTGGTGCTGCTTCATCAAATGATCCTATTAGAAGGCGATATAGCCACTTTGTAAGGATTATTATTATAGTTGCGACCGTTTTATCTTCTGTTGGGTTTGCGGAACTCTCTAGCGGCGATTCTTCATCAGCTCTATCACTGATCAAAGCAGGCCCTATCCTTTACCTTGTTTCATATGTGTCAATCATTATCTTTGCCATTGCTTGTCTAGTGGGATTATGTGGAATCTCATTCAGCGACGATTACAAAACATATATTTTTGCCATATTTCTCAGCAGTCCATTTTTCGTTGTCCGCATCATTTATTCCATTGCTAGTGGGTTCAGCGTCCGATCGAATTTCCAACAGTATCACAAGTTCAGCCTCTATAATGGGAATTGGATAATCCACTTGGTTATGGTGGTACTAATGGAGTTCATAGTGTTGCTTATCTATTGTATTGCCGGTGCTGTTGTTGAACTGTCAGACGTCAGCCATCATCGCGTCTATTACGATGAAGATGAAATAAACCCAGAGAGTAAACCGACGTAGACTATATTTATATGTTTTTCTTTACTAGGCTGCCTCCGGCGGCTGGGCTCTGCCCAGACCCGTTGTCCTCCGCTTCGCGGAGGCTCTGCCATGAACCACTAGGCACTGAGATAATTGACCATGCAGTTCAGAGTCACCAACTGTTTTGTCGCCGTGACCCAAACCGTCCCAGTATCGTCACTCACTCACTCACTGTCTTCGATATACGAACGACTCATCGTACACTGCCCACCTTATGAGCCATCTTAATGTTGATCTTAGAGCAAGGCACCGAATAAGAAAATCTCCGTTTTATTTGCCTTTCGTGCCTATCTCCGAACTTATCTCATTACAGCAGGCGAAAAGCTTAGTTTCATATTGGCCTGTTCGGGCAATACGAATACATACATTCTATGCCTGTAATCATCGTCGATCGTAAATGCGCTTATATAATGCCTGCACCTTTTTTAGTCATCGGGTTTTAAAATGTATCCAGAAACGGTGCGATCAGCAACCTAATATGCGGACGACATGCAAACAGTCGAACCCCTGCAGAATCGAAAACATGGCTCAGCCGACAGGAAAACGTATTTAAATCGAATCTACGAACAATATTTGACAGAAAAAAGAATCTCTTACCAAAAGCACAGAAATAAACAACAATAATGTCGAGTACCTCTACAACTACGGGACCCGTCTTCAGCATCCCTAATAATGATATTTATCTCGTAGAAATCATCTTTTACGCTATTCTCATCTCTTTTTCAATTGTAGTTCTAGTTCGACAAGGTAGAAAACAAGCTCAAGGATGGATTTCTCTCGCAATTTTTGGAGGCATGAAAGTCGCCGGCTCAGCGATGCTACTCGCAGTTGCTGGACAAGAACACCATGGAAAAGTGCCATCTTCTGGACTCATCACAGCTGGATTAATTCTCTCCAGTATCGCATTGAGTCCACTTGAAAACGCGGGCTTAGCATTTTTGACTCAAGGGTAAGTAAGCCACCAATTGCCAGCCTGGCCTCCAGCTGTTGATTCAGCGCACGGGTCCTAGCTACTCCGCGAAGCGGAGCAACCAGGTCTGGGCGGAGCCCAGCCGCCGGAGGCGCAAGGCACCATCGTACACCAACTAACATTACCTAGATCTCAAGACTGGCACACCAAGTCGCCTGGTTCTCCGGGGTCTCTTACTACTAGACCAAGTCGTCTTATTAGACTGGTTATTCTTGCCGCTACAGCGCTGTCTATTGTTGGAAACGTCAAACTGAGTGACGATGGTGGTGACAAATCGACTGCCAAAGCACTTGTTAAGGTTTCATCAATCCTGTTTTGTCTCGGTTTTGTGCTAATCTCGGCCTTGGCAGTCTACTGCTTTTTTCAGATTAATGAGAGATATAGCCCTAGCTATAGAGGATATGTTTTCAGTATCTTCGCTGCCAGCCCATTTTTCCTTGTAAGAATTGCTTTCACTATTGCAAGTGCGTTTTCCACAGGAGACAATATCCTGCAGTATCACACGTTTAGTTCATTCAATGGTAACTGGAAAGTCCGTCTTGTAATGATGATTATCATGGAGTTCATCATTACTATTATTTATTGTGTTGGCGGTTTCAATGTTGAACTTAAAAACAGATCCTGTTATGTTATGCCTGACACTCCATACAACCCAGAACAAGAACAGCAGGAATGGACCAAAGGTGGTCCAGATGATTCTGCTTAGATTATTTAAATTAAATTATAGATAGGTGTAATAATAATAAAAACGGAATATATCACTATTTGACGCCCTGCCGCCGCCTCATCCTTATACTTGAGACACCCCCTGAGTAAACCTTATAGTCGAGATTATTTTTGTCGAGATCAATTTTTTCAGAATTGTCAATATTGCGCTTATGTAAACTGTTAGTCATCGTATCTGCATTAACCTATGCATGGGCAAGATCGTCCGGATCTTCTGTAGATATGGCGGATCATAAATCTAATACTCCAGGGCTGGTCGGGGCTTAGCCAACGTTTCTATTGACGAGTCTTGTCTCTGTTTAGGATATAAAAAGGGGAGATGAGAACGATTGAAAACCGTACTTTCAGACTATCAACTAATATGTCAGGATCAATTTTCAGTGACCCTAGTAACGTCATCTATCTGATTGAAATTCTCTTTTATATAGCACTTGGTATATTCTCAGTCTTTATTCTGTTTCGTCAAGGTAGGAAAAATGCTCAAGGTTGGGTCTCGCTTACATTGTTCTCGGCTTTCAAATTGGTCGGTTCTGGCGTGCTACTTTATGTAGCTAAAGAAGAACATGATAACAAGACAGTGTCAAACAGCACTCTCACTGTGGGTCTGATTTTGTCTTCAATTGCATTGGGCCCACTTGAAAATGCTGGACTGGCTTTTCTGAATCAAGGTTCTGACCACTGGCATCAAAACTCATCTCTGTCACCAGGTCCTCTCACTTCAAGATGGAATCGTTTAATTAAGCTCATTGTACTGGTAGGTACAATTTTATCAGTTGTTGGCTACACGCAAATCACTGGTAGTGGTAACAAGACGACTGCAAAGAACCTTGTAAAAGTATCTTCAGTGTTATTCACCGGCGGCTTTATATTGATTACCGTCCTTGCAGTGGTATGTTTTCTTCAGATTGGCAAAAGGTATAGTTTCAATTATAGAGCCTATGTTTTCAGCGTCTTCTGCGCGAGTCCATTTTTCCTGGTCAGAATCATTTACAGTCTTGCCACTGCATTTACTATGAGCGATGACATTATGCAGTACCACACATTCAGTAGTTTTAACGGAAACTGGAGAGTCCGTCTCGTAATGATGATTCTTATGGAGTTTACCATTACTATTATTTATTCCATCGGCGGCTTTAACGCAGAAATCAAGACCAGAACAGACGTTGGTACTAAGAGCATGCAATCATCCTACTCTGTTGAACCAGGCTGGAACAAGGGTCCAGAGTACCCGTAATGAACTGTAGGTAAAACAACACTTAAACTGCGTACCAAAATAGTCTGCATCCGGCGGCCGGGCTCTGCCCGGACCCGTTGTGCTCGCTGCGCGAGCTGCTTGGACTGTGGAGGCTGAAATGAACTCCGCGAAGCGGAGCTACGGGTCTGGGCGAAGCCCAGCCGCCGGAGGCAGAGACCCTCTCCTGGCGCCTCCGGCGGCCGGACCCTGCCCGGACCCGTTGTGCTCGCTGCGCGAGCTGCTTGGAGCGTCGAAGCTGGCATGAACTCCGCGAAGCGGAACTACGGGTCTGGGCAGAGTCCAGCCGCCGGAGGCAGGGCCACGAGAAAGAAGTGAGTGAATGAGTGTATGCTATACAAGTCCATCTCTTACACAAGAGGGACATTGACATTCAAAATGCCATTGCTCGGTGAGGATTTCTTTACGCTCGGGATATGAGGTAGTCTCCAACATTCCATAGCTAATAAATAGTTGTTCATCTTTTGGTATATCTCGAACTGTGGTGAATATCATTGAGTGATTGAGGCGCATTTTGCGCACCGATGGGCTACATTCATGGTTGAAGAAGGACGCTTCTGGATATAGGGCCGTGCCAAAACATTCGCTTTCCATCATGGTGGGTACTTCCCAGATTCCAAATGCGTTTCCTGCTTCTCTACCTACAGCATCTCGGAGAACCTGAGGGGTGCAAATATGTGCAAGGTCGCCCTGGAGAACGGTTCGCAGGAACTTATAGACATTAATGTATACCGAGATGAAACCTGGGTACTGTTTGATGTGGGAGAGTTCGTTTGACTGTAATTCTGTAAAATGAGTCCATGTTTCAGCCATCCCAGCAGTGGCCGAATGATTCGAGATGCGATATTGGTATACTAGTATCGCTGTAACCATTCGGGCAGTATCATATTCAACGTTATCCAGAGACACAAGCACTTTTTTGTTTGATTTGGTGGCGGCTGAGCAGTCGCGCTCGACTTGATCCCATAAGGAATCTAGACTTGTAATATCATTATATTGCTCACAAGGAGCAGTTGTAGTTTTTGATGCAAGGGATTGATTGTAAGCGAGTTCAACTTTTTCTAGAGTGTAACTAAGAAGGCCATCGTAATCATATAACTGAGACCAAGCTTTTGAACAGTTTTCGGTACAAAAATAAAGACCTGCGTATGGACGATTATTTGAGTTTGAGTTTGATTTTGAGTTTGAACTAGAGACAGGCGCTGCGTCTGAGTTTAAGCTTGAGTTTGAGCTAGCGTGGCAATAGACTCTGAATTTCCTAGACTTTCCATTGTCATAAGAGAAACAATAAGCACAAACTTCTTTCTTAAAAGGTTTGAATATTACGTAGCTCAGAGGTTGCTTGCAAGTTAGAACAGTAGTATTTGCAGGTATATTCTGAGTAGCAAAATAGCCTCTTCCACCATACGAAGTTTGACGAATCGATAGATACTCTGCAGTGATAGCGGTATCCAACGTCATTTCAAGTGATTTGAAGCGACGAAGTAGACGACAAGAAAAACATATCCAACATATCTAATATGTCTCGAAGAAGATCCAAATGATCGTCGAATCTTTTCTACGTGCGGCTACATACATCCGTGCAGGAAGAAGAGCAGGGGCCAGCTTATCTTACATAGTGCAGCGAAGTAGCAGAAACTGAAACAGAAGCAGAAAACACACAGGGTCCACTGTCAATAGTAGCAGCAGCAGCAGAGTTTCACGTTAAACTGAAGCAAGAGAAGACAAGTCAAGCCAGCAGGGGGAAAGGGCTCTGCCTCCGGCTGCTGGGCTCTGCCCAGACCCGTTGAAACTCCGCGCAGCGGAGTTTGGCTGGGACCTGGGGGCATGCTGGCAGAGTCGACCCAGTGAGACCAGGAGGGACTACTACTACTACTGCTACCATTGTACTCTACTCTCTACTATCATTACTAGTACTGCTGCTACTATCGCTACTACTACTACTACTACTACTACTACTACTACTACTACTACTACTACTACTACTACTACTACTACTACTACAGCCGCATAGTACTAAGTAAGAGCCGTACTAATGACCAGCGCTGAGCACAGCTGGAGTGCTGGCAGTAGGTACCACAGTAGGCACCACAGTAGGACCACCGTAGGTACCAGTGGTAGGCAGTAGTTAGTACCGACATAGTGGTAGTCGGAGCAGCCAGCAGTGTAGTAAGACGGCAAGGAGCGGCAGAGCCGTAAGCAGTAGCAGTAGCAGTAGCATGGGCGCGACTGGCTTGTAAGGAGAGCATTTTAGCCGGTAAATGAGATTGTAGGATATTTGGGCAGAGATCTACACGGCTCTGGAGAGCGATTACGGAGCCAGGGGCTCCGAAAAAAGGGACGACGGCATTGAGGCAGGGACCATAGAGAAATAGGACATCGTACACGTGAGGCGGGTGGGAGACCGAGACGGACCCTGCCTCAGACGATTGGGCTTCTTCAGACCCTTAGCGATGACGTTGGAGCTGATGCTGATGCTGGTGCTGATGCTGGTGCTGGTGCTGGTCCGGCCTGGGAGTCCCAGCAGACTCGAGCGAAGCTCGAGCTACGGGTCTGGGCAGAGCCCAGCCGCCGGAGGCAGAGCCCACGACCACCGCTTGGCAAGCGACTTGGCAGAGGAAAGCAGCGTCGTAACATGAGGTAACTGGCATTACGGCTGATGGGGCCGCTGCTATCAGAGCCAAAATTGCAAGATCCAAAGATAACAACTCATTCACGATCGACCCTTGCCCATGCCGGAGAGAGAGAGAGTTTCAAAGCGACTTTTATGCAGACGTAACTAACTAACTATCAACGTTGTTAAAAATATTTCATTTCAGAGACAACGGATATCAGGGAAGAACAGAGAGAGAGAGCGAGGAACAAAAGAATTAGGCGTACGCAGTTGTTGAAATATATCTGTGTTTGCTTTTTTTGTGTTGTTTGTTAGTTTATTTTGTTCCGTCTGTTTTGTCTTATTCTGCTGGAACTATCTATTTTCATCTGTATATAAAGGATTACAAGTCAGACAACTGGTAGTAATACGTGGTAGTAAATACGTGTTAGTGACGTGACGTGAAGTGAAGTGACTTGACGTGGAAGGAAGCGACAGAAAGCGAAGCGATACGCGATAATAGCAGATATACGATACACTGATTTGTGTTTCATAGCAGTGTCTTAATAGTAGTTTAAACAAACGAGATCACCAATTTTCAACACACAATGCATTTCTCGAAAACTTTACTGTTGGCTGCTACCTTATCTACTCTGGCTGCTTCAGCCAGTGTCGATGTGTCCAAAGGAACAGATATAATCCCTCCAGACTCGGAAGAGGCTGCGAAATTATCACACTCAGACAAGGCAGTTAAAACCGCTCCTAAAGACAACTCATACGTCGATGGGTTGGAATCGGAAAAGTTCAAGAAACCAGAACCAAAAATTAGTAATGGAAATTTAGATGTTCCTGATACTGAATCATTGACTTCTGCAAAGGAAGTGGCAGTAGCTACTACTGATGACCACCCTGTAGTATTGAATGACTATGATCCAAACAATCTCGGCGTGCCTGCTGATAAAGTCAGTGAAAAGGAGGCATTAAAGGATGGTAAGGCAAAAACAAAGGGAAAGAAGGATCAAGAGAAGAAAGAAAAGGAAAAAGAAAAAGAAAAGGAAAAGGATGGAGCATCAGCTGCTGTCAAAGACAAAGCCAAGGTAGACGCCAAAAAGGCCGATGGCAGTAGTAGTAACTCAGATGTTAATAGTGGTGGTACTACAGGTACTTCGGGCGGCGTTGGTGCTATTGCTGATCCAGCAAATGTTAATGTTAATCCTGATGCCAACTCTGATACGACAACAGCTGCTGCTGCTGCTGCTGTCGCTGCCGGTGCCGGTGCCGATGGTAATACCAAAGCCGCCTCAGACTCTAATCCCAAATCCGATCCATCTTCTCAACCAGACTCCCATAAACCTATTGGATCGTCACCCTTCCATTCCTTTTCAATGGCTGGTAGCATGATTGTTTTCTCTGAAATCGGTGATAAAACATTCCTTATTGCCGCTTTAATGGCCATGAAACACCCTCGAATTACTGTATTCACATCGGCTTTCGCATCTCTAGCTGTCATGACTGTACTTTCTGCTGTCATGGGCCACGCACTACCTGCTTTACTACCCAAAAAGCTTACTAGTCTCCTTGCTGCGGTTCTGTTTATCGTGTTTGGCATTAAACTGCTCAGGGAAGGACTTGCTATGGATAGTGCCATTGGAGTTGAAGAAGAATTAGAAGAAGTTGAAACTGAGATTGAAGCAAAAGAAATGTCTCTTCGCAACGACGAGCTTGAAAGTGGTATTCATAAAGATGGAGCAGCGGATCTCCGTAGGTCCACTAGTTCTCCCAAAGTTTATGATGATGGCCTTGAAAAAGGTTCTTCTGAAATCCCCTTTTATAACAACTCTCGTAGTCACCATCGACCTGTATCAACATGGAAACAGTTTACTGAGGGCGTAGGCAACCTTGCTTCTCTTGTACTCTCGCCAATCTGGGTTCAAGTGTTTGTCATGACCTTTCTTGGTGAATGGGGAGACCGGTCGCAAGTAGCCACCATCGCAATGGCTGCTGGCTCAGATTATTGGTTTGTTATTTTAGGCGCTATTCTAGGCCACTGTATATGTACCCTGGCTGCTGTTGTAGGAGGCAGATTATTGGCCTCAAAGATTTCCTTGCGCCAGGTCACTCTAGCTGGGGCTGTTTCATTTTTAGTGTTTGCAATTGTTTATTTCCACGAAGGACTATCATTGTCATGGTCTGATCAATAAACATGAACAACTGAAATATATTTAATCAATAGAGACTATTATTAGAATTTGGTCCTTTCTTGTATGTAAAAACAACTTAAAAATAAACTTATATACTTTTATTCCTTCAAGCAAAGGTAAAAACATAAAAATAACTGCGAACTCTGTGGATCGAACACAGGACCTCCAGATATCAAGACCGAAGTTGCTTTCGGCTATCACTAACCAAATCTCTTCAGTCTGGCGCTCTCCCAACTGAGCTAAGTCCGCTTACTATGAGATCCCTTCAATAACAGCTGCATTTCACGAATTAGTATAACCAAAACCTCCAACTCGCTTTTTCTCGCAATTTTTGGCCAAAGGCTGCAAGAAGTCCTTCGTATTGGAGAGGTGTTACCATCCAGTAGCCAAAATTTACCCGGATTAGTGTCTCGAGCTTCGGCCGATAAGTTATCCTAAACGTAACCTTATCTTCGTACAGAAAGTTTCATTTGTCTCGAGTTGAAAGGATAAAAAGCGCCAAACAAAACGGTAAATTTAACAGTAAATGAGAAAAAAAATGATGAACTTTCATCGAATAGAGAAACCCGAAAAAACGTCGTCCCGCCGAATGTATTGCCCCTGCACTGACAACGACCCGAAAAAAAGGTTTAAAACGCTCACAAGCCCTTATCTGGTGCTGCACTCGTCTTCTGTATTGTTTCATTTGTATTATTTTATAATTATACAAAGCAGAGACGATAATTGATTATCTATTATGAGTATGTTGTTCAAATCAAAGAAGAGCGTGCCATTCTCATAAGGAGAAGGAGCCAAGGATCTAAGAGCGGGTCAACAAGAATTTCAGTGAATTATCATACGAGGTATCCTTGATGTCCATGGAACGGAGCAATGAATCTGGACAAGCCCAGTCGCGAGAGGCAGGCAAAGGGTGCGACGCGAGGTGATTTCTTCAGTCAGCAGATGTCTTGCCAGTGGCCTTAATTCGCTCGTGAATTAGCCTAATAATGGCATCTTCGGTCTTACTCTCAAGGATAGCCATGCTGGGTTCAAGGTCTCTCTTTAGATCCCAATTTACACTTTTGGGCTGTAAGTTGGACAAATCCAAGTCAGTCGACGAACTCTTGGCATTCAGCCCAGCAAGTGTCTCCTTCTGCACACGCTCAGCAATGACTTCCACAGTCTCGTCGTTTTCATCTAATGGATTCTCCTCGTACCCTAGTCTTGGAGCCCTGTTCTCTGTATCGAAGTTGCGCCCAGAGACGACAGCAGCTGGAGCTGGAGATGAAGAGCTGTTTTCCCTCTCCTGCTTCTCTAAAGACTCAGGCCCATTTTCGCTTTTTCGTTTCAGACTTCTCAGCTGTGCTAGTCTTTCTTTTCTACTGGCTGCTTGTTGTTCCAGCGACGTAGACATCTTGGAACTGGGCAATTATCATCTCATATTCGTAAAGAATATATTTTCATTTTCATACACTGAAAATTCAACCCTAACATCAGTATTTTCCAGAATCTTAAGTCTACCCAATCTTCATCAGTTTGAGCTAGGGCTACAACCGAAAGAATATGTCGCTTCCAGGATTCAATTTGAATCTCGATGTGAGTATTGAAAGAATCCAAACTATGGAGTGGTAGAACTAACTATTTCGCCTATATAGACAGACAAGGAGACCGTTGCGGTTACTCTTGAAGCAGGCAATGAATGGCGATTCGAGATTGATTTCACCTCGACGTTAAGAGTCAAATTGGTTAGTGGGACAGCAGAAATATTCGGCACTGAGCTGGTGACTGGTTCTGAATATTCTTTCCGTGGCCAAAAAGCTGCCGTGTTTACATGGCACGGATGTAAGCTTGAATATCGTGGGTCTGATGTGACTGAATATACATCTGACGAGACGCCAATGTCGATTTATGCGAATTTACATTTTGCTCTCGAGGCATTAAGACCTCCTGCGACACTGGGGAAAGCCAGTGATAGACATGGTAGTAATAGTAGTAACAAAGGTCCCACAGTTCTGATATTAGGACCGAAGGATTCAGGCAAGACCTCGTTGTGTAAGATTCTTACTAGTTATGCTTGCAAGCAGCAACGGTTTCCAATGATGGTCAATTTAAATCCCAGTGAAGGCGTTTTCACCGTTCCAGGAGCTCTTTCTGCGGCCCCGATTTCTGATATCTTAGATGTTGAAGAAGGATGGGGCGCGAGCCAGATCAATGGCCCTGCTAAACTACACCCCAAACAGCCATATGCTCATTTCTATGGTCTTGATTCTCCCTTGACAAATGTAAAATACTATAAGCATGTTGTTTCTCGACTAGCATTAGCGGTATCATCGCGACTCGACAAAGATCCCGTTGTTGCGGGCTCAGGTACCATAATTGATACCCCCAGTGCATTAATAGAAAAGGATCCTGGCCATTCAATTGTTTCCAGCATTGTAGCTGATTTCAACGTTACCGCTATAGTCGTAGTTGGTCATGAACGTCTCTATTCAGACATGGTCAAACGATTCAAAGATAAAAAAGCAATCACAGTCATTAAAGTCGTTAAATCAGGTGGTTGTGTCGACAGGGACGCTACATACATTCGTTCTGTTCAAAGTAAAACAATCCGCGATTATTTCTATGGCTCCCCAAAACAGACGCTGTCTCCTTACACTGTGACTGTCGACTTCTCCCATATAACTGTCTATCGCATTGCAGAAGAAGCATCACTCCAAAATATGTCAGTCTTACCAATTGGTGAGGACGACTCAACATCAGCACCTAAAGACCCGGCGTCCGACTACTTGGTACGCCTCGAACCATCCACGATTCTCCAAAACTGTGTGATGGCTGTTCTCAACGCCTCTCGGGAAGACCCAATTTCCTCCCTTGTAGAATCAGAAGTCATTGGCTTGGTACATGTGTAAGTCTTGCCTCTTTTTGCTCTTCCCCTTGCTTCGCCCGATCTTTTACTAACAACCGCACCAGTGTCGAATCTGATGATACGAAACATAAACTCAAAGTACTAATGCCCATGCCTGGAAAACTGCCAGACCGCCCTTTTGTAATCGGTGATTTCAGATATCATGAGTAATATTTAATAATTTAATATTTAGAAGTAACTTAACCATAACAATAACAATAAACAATAATAATTTAATAATAATAATAATAATAATAATAATAATAATAATAATAATAATAATATCTATAATACAGGTCATCATCCTCTAAGGGTTTGAATAAACGAATCAAGGTTATATTCTTCCTCATACTCCTTCTCATCCCATAACTCTCCAAGCTCACTGACTGCATTGGGTGCTCCACGACCTTTGAGCTGTCCTGTCTCATCCAACGCTTCTTCAGCCTTCGAACTTTGATCTTCTTCTCGGCTGCCCGCTGAATCCGATACACTAAAGAGATCCAGAATTTGATCCGTTCCCATTGAGCTCAATCCGGAGTTTTGTTGATTAATAATCGTTGATGCAATATTAAGCTTGAACTTCTGGAGCCCCATGATCTTCTCTTCTAGCGTATTTTTGGTTATTAATCGATAAACATTAACCACCTTCTTTTGACCGATACGATGAGCTCTGTCCATTGCCTGCAAATCATTCATCGGATTCCAGTCATGCTCGACAAAAATAACCGTATCAGCACCAGTCAAATTGAGGCCCAATCCTCCGACGTGGGTAGTTAATAACAAAACATCAATAGATGGGTCACTATTAAACTTTTGAACAATATCTTGTCTATGTCGGGCATCGGTGCTACCATCCAATCTCATATATGAAACAGACGGCATATGCTTTTTGAATAGGTCATTTTCTACCATGTTCAGCATATCCTTCAGCTGGCAAAAGATAAGTGCTCGGTGCTGACTGGTGACTCCAGCCGCCAACGTAGCGGCTTGCTGCTGTTGAGCATTTTGGCCTGTCGTAGCCCCCGAGATACCAATCCCGCAATCTTGTAATAGCTCTTGCAGTGCCATCAGCTTAGGAGCATGTGTGATATCACGAATACTCTTTCTTTGACTTGCCATCTCACTAATAATTTGAGCATACTGAGGATGCTTTTCATTGACAACAAGTGCTGGATGGTTACACAACTTACGCATATATTGCAATGCTTGGAAAATATGTTGCTTCCCTTCTTTACCTGAATCCCCCGCCTCTGATTCAACTACCTGTCGTTGACTTTTAACAAACGTATCGTACAGCTGCTTCTGCAAATCGCTCAATTCACAGTAATAATCCTGAATAATCTTCGGTGGTAAATCCGATAATACATCTTCTTTAAGACGACGAAGGAGAAATGGAAGAACTTGTTTGTGCAGTGCTTCAAGAGCCAATGCTCCAGCCTCTTGTTCCTTTGAAGAACTCTTTGCATTTCTACTTGCTGAAATGGGCTTGGCAAATCTTTCATTAAAAACCTTTTCAGTTCCTAGAAATCCGGGCATTAAGAAGTCAAATAATGACCATAGTTCAAGAACATTATTCTGGATAGGAGTGCCAGACAGGATAAGACGATGATTAGCACTAAACGTTTTAACTGCTTTGGTCAGCTTGGAGCTAGCATTCTTAATAATATGACCTTCATCAAGAACACAATAATTCCAATTTTGAGCACCAATAGACAAAGCATCATTACGGGAAATATCATAAGATGTCACAACAATATCATGTGAAGCAAACTGTGAAGTCATAAACAGTCGCTGACTAGGCGAGCCAACATAAACTAATACTTTAAGAAACGGTGCATACGTGATCAGTTCATGTTTCCAGTGGCCAGTCAACGACGGGGGGCAAACGACCAATGAAGGTAAGGGCCGTGATTCCATAGAGCCGGTTTTTTTGTGCTCTTCTGCTCGTAAATGATGGTCGCTAGCAACAATACAAATGGTTTGCAATGTTTTTCCTAAACCCATATCATCACAGAGAATGCCATGAAGGTGGTATTTGTTAAGAAAGGCAAGCCAATTAACACCTTCTTGTTGGTATTTACGTAAATCTGCTTTGATGGCTACTGGCATATTGAATGTTTCAACCTTACTGACATCCATCATTTGAGAAATAAATTCTCTTTCTCGATCCCGTCCCTCTAGCAGTTTGGCAGACATGCCTGGTGGGTCGGGAATGCCTGATTCTAGAGGTACCAGTTTAATAATTGATGCAAAAGTCGTAGTTGCAATTAATCGAATATCCTTGTCAGCGTCGCTCATTCGTCCTAGCACTGGGACAATCAAAAACACCACATATGGCAAAATATCTACTCCCATGGTCGCAGTCAAATGATAAATACATTCAATTGCACCTTGTCTAGAGAATAACGACACTGCATTTGATATCATGGGTAGAACCGTTTCTACAAGTGCGTTGATACCATCTACTGTGATAACACTACAAATAGTCGCAAAGCATTTGGCAGCTGCATACCGTAGGACCGAGAATTTAGATGACAATGCGTTGAGAATCAAGGGGAAATGAGGCAGGAGTTTGCTGTACAGCTGTTTGTCAAAACTCGGTAAGAGTGCTCTAATAACCGACAGAGAATCGATAATGTCCTGGCCTATAGTATTGCTAGGATCGGTGATTTCCACGGGGAGTGAATCAGGATCTTTCAAATAGACCAAAGATCCAAACATGCATTCCTTGAGCTTTGGTACTGATTGGAATAAAGTAACACCAAAATGAAGAGATAGGTTATCTAATGCAGTCTTAGCGCCCTGACGTTTTATCCTGGCAGCCTTGACTTCCTTCTGATGAGCCAATACATCAGCAATCTCAGTTTTTGTTTCTTCTTTAATTAGCGATAAGATTGACTCAGTATATTTAGCATTGTGGTGAAATTCTGGTACTTCTGATGTATCGACGCATAAAAATACACATAGATTTTTAACCACTTTATCAGCAGCACCCGTTTTACCGACACGTAGGAACAAGCTGATTAAGTCAGCGATGGATTTTGCAGTTCGGCCTTGTAAAAGCACATCGGCTTCAGATTTAATACTACCCATTAGACTTTGAATAAATGGGTTCAGTTTTTTTGGTAATGTGCCATTGGATAGAGCGACATAGGCGGCGGCGCTAGCAGCATTGATACTGACATCACGAGCTGCTTTAATATCTTTTGCTTCCTCAATAGAATGCAATAAATTCCGATGAGCGTCGGCCAATGCTTGGGACGCAGTAATACGCGAATTAGTTGATAATAGTCGTTTAAGCTTTTCAAAAGTTTCACCAGCAATCTTTTCAGCAGTGGCAATGTTGAAAGCATCAGGACCTGCTTCAGGTTCTCCTTGAACGACAACTGCTACTTGTGGGACTTTGCTTCTTGACAATCTGGCGGTATCAACAAACACGCTAAATAATGCTTGGCATTGCGTTCTTACTGCCCGCAAATAAGGGGTTAAATCTCTATACATGGCCCCTTCGGAAAATGGAACACTGACAACACGAGTGAATTGCTCAGCATAATGCTCTGTAAAATCAGAGTTGACAGATTGTGACGAGGTAGAAGCTAAACCATACTCTTCAATGATCAAAGCTGCCACTAACCGTTGAGTTGAAAAAGGAGATATGATATATTCATCGAATGTGGGTTTCAGCGAAGAGAGTTGATTGGCATCCCATAACGATAAGGCTCTCCCTAGGGCTCTACTGGCAGTGACTTTGGTCCGTAAGAATGTGGAATATTCAACCAAAGTAACATCACCAAGGAACATTGGATTATCGATATTGACATGTAATGAAGTGTCTTTTTTGATTGGTGAGTCCGTGGTAATTGCAGAAGCCTTTCTCTTTCTGCCTCTTGGCTTGGGAGGTCTCTTGTTATCATCATCACCATTTGTATCATGAGAAATAGGACTGTACGACACTCCAGACGGTTTAATGAATAGAGAGGGGTTCATTTTATAAAAATGCCTGGCAGTACCAATAGGCGTCATAAGAAGTGTCAGTAGAGGTGAAAAATGCTCTTTGAATAGCCCTGAAAAGGATGTAGGAGACTTTTTTACAACTTCATCTAATAACATATTCCAAACGTCTAGTGATAGAGCAAGTACATCTTTATTCTGCTCTACCAATAAGTTCTGGAATATCAATCGTAGAACACGGCCATCGATCCAATCTTTTGACCCATCTCCTTCAATTGATAAGAAGGTTTGTAGAGCTCGAAGAACCGATTTACGAACATTTGTAATGGAATGACGTAGAAATGGGTATAAGCGAGGGACCAACGAGGAAAAAGATTGTGATTCATCTTTTAACCAAGAATCTCGAATAATGCGAAGGACGGTAGGAAAACCACAAAGTTTTGCCAACAAGTCCATAACATTACCAATGGCGGCACTAAGATCATCTCTTAGTTCAGCTAGACATTCCCAAATGACGTCTAGTAATTCATTAATGGCATCAGGTCGTTGGTTTACAAATTCGGCAGCAATTGGTAATAGTGTGGCGGCAGACATTGCCTGGACATCGTCATCAGATTCCTGAAGACCATGCAAGACACATTCTACAATACCATCGAAATATTTGCCACTGTCTTGATTTGTTGTCAGGATATCCACCCGCACAGATACTAAATATCTGAGTCCTAGCATACCACCATGACAGGCTTCCCATAGAGGAAACGACAAACCCAGATCCTTTTGAAGAATCAACTGGCAAAGTACTTTGAAAGTCGAATAAATAATTGGATCAGGAAGGTGAAGAAGCAAAGCGCCTAGAGTTTGAGCAGCAGACTCTCTTACTGGAGCAACCACCTGATCAGAAACATAGTCACCAAATCTATCCAATGCAAAAATACAGCATAAACGACATGATAGATCTTCCAACCATTGACTATTTCGCTTGTCGTTTTCGGTACGGGAGGCACCTTTTACCCTGCCAGCGCCTTTACCATGAACACGAATGACTTCACGAAGACCAAGCACAGCTCCATGACGGACTTCCCACGCTTCATCGAATAAATCTACCATTAATAGCTCACATAAACCCTCGAAAGGCCATACTTTGCCAGCGGTAGCAGATTGCATGGATATTAAAGGAGATACCTTTGGAGCTTTATGTTCAACAACGACTCTATCATTATGACCTTGAGCGGTGATTTCGAATTCGCTATTGCCATTACTATCTTCAACGCGAACTTCACCAGAAATCTGTGTTTGTTCTAGCCTTTTAGCAGCTGAGCTAGAAGATAAATCGACTACTCTGACTTTATTAGCAGAATTCCTGGCATCGAACTTGGCTCTTCGTTTAGCCATTGCACGCAGTCGAGCATTCTGAGCAGCCGATGCTGTATCTGTAGTAGCAGCCACTGCTGTTGATGGACTTGTACCAGTGGGTCCAGCCGAACCCGGAGTGGAACCAGGCGTGGGAGTAGCGGATTCACTCTTGACAGGAGCACTCGCTGCACCACTAGGAACAGGAGAAGAAGACTTTGAAGCAGTATTTCTTCCCGAGCCCGAAGATGTTGGCTTTATATCTGTATCATTCAATATCTCGTCATCCAAATATTCACCGGCCATGCCTAGTTTTTGTTTTAAGTTTTGTTTTTGTTTTTTCAGTCTTTCTACAGGGTCTAGGTTTTGAGTTGGATCGTCGTATTCCTTGCCAGCCGAGCCAACCAATTTCCCTCCGAACTTAATGACAGTTTTGATATCGAGGTTTGCGAAGCTGAGCAAGCCTTCTGCAGACGACGACGAGTCGGCATCTCCATTCAACGTCGTCGTTAGCTCATCTTTCACCTCACTTTTCACTCTGACTTCATCATTTTCTTTCGCTTTAGTTTCCAGTGATTCTTTCTTTACAATCGGAACATCATTGTCGTCTAATTCCTGGATCCTTGGCTCGTTCACGATCCCATTTCCCTCTTCCTTCTTCACTCTACCAGCGCCATTAAGCTCGTCCTCGTTCGGATCCCACAGCGACGCATTCCCTACGATCCCGCCAATTGCCCTAGCGGAAGAAACTCTCGTGTCCCACTTCTTGGACCGCAGGTACGGAAACACTCTACCTAGCAAATTCAGCAAGTCCTCAGGATGATTCTTCTGAACATCTGCCAGCTGATCCGCCGCCGTGTTCCTCACAAAGGCCGACGACCCTGTGTCTAACAATCTACACTACTGTTAGTTGGGGGTTGGCCTCCGGCGGCTGGGCTCTGCCCAGACCCGTTGTGCTCGCTTCGCGAGCTGCTTGGAGCGTCAGGCCGTGAGCCTCGCTATACTTACAGTACTAATCGGTCAAGTCTACAAACACAGTCAGTTAGTACACGTCTGTCTGTCCACCACGATCCCAGCCCTCCGCGAAGCGGAGCAACCAGGTCTGGGCGGAGCCCAGCCGCCGGAGGCAGACTCCCCCATCCAGGAGGACCCTGAAACGAGAGAGAGAGAGCGTGAGACATGACGCCGCGCGCGCCGCTTAGTACTTACCTTGACATTTGTAGTTATGCTACTATTCATCCCGTGCTGGTAAATTTGCAAGATCGGACCAACTCTGTAGTATTTCAGTTAGTCTATATTCGGTTCTCTCATTGCTGGGCGTGTGTTGTCGAGCTCAGTGCGCTGGCTGATGGTACGTACCCAATGATGTTGATGTTCGTCAACCAACGGTCGAAATGACGCGTAACCGTCTTCGTCCAATATAATCCAACCGGTCAAACGAAGTGTGCCGTTTAATTAATTAGCCAATCAATTGCCAATAGACTGTGGCTATAAGTTTGTTCTTCAGCAGCTACGCTCGTATTCGTAGATGATGTTGTGTTTGTGTTGTAGTGGCCGGGATTATTTATTTATGTCTGCTGTGAACCCTCTCTCGCCTACTACTTCTCCTGCTTTTGCTGTATACAGTAACTAATTTTTTTATTTTCTTTCTGCCCTTCAGATGCTGCGATTGTCATCCTTATATATAGCCCTGCAGAGGTCCTTGGGACCTTGGGACCTTGGGACTTTCTGGGCAAGGGTCGCAGCCCTGCCAGCTGTCTTTGTACAGCGCGCCGCTCGAGCCGTACTGCGCCGCACTGGGGGTCTGCCTCCGGCGGCTGGGCTCCGCCCAGACCTGGTTGCTCCGCTTCGCGGAGGGCTGGGAGCGTGTGGTTCGAACGGGGGAGGAGAGAGACCGAGCGAAGCGAGCTACGGGTCTGGGCAGAGCCCAGCCGCCGGAGGCAGACTCCCCAACCATCAGAGGCATTCAGTTCATTCGCACGGCTGTGCGATTGATAGATCGGCGTATTAGTTGCCGCGTACGGGGTTATATAGGGACGGAGGAGAGAAGGGATCAGGGGGAGTCGGTTCGGCGTAGAGGAGGATTGGAGGGACGATATTGGTACTGTTGTGTTCAGGTGGAGTAGGTGAATCGGACGGTGCAGGTTTGGAGGCTGTGTGACTAGTATTAGTATCAATTGATGCTCCCGTAAACTACCCCATATAAGCTATAACCGGAACTTTTTGATCTGGAATAATATAATGAAAAGGTAGAGGAGGGACCTAACCCAGGAGACCGAAATAAATTTTCTGACGAGAACGTAAGGCGGAATAGTAGTAGTAGCCGTATGGCTGGGAGGATGGCTGGATGGCGGGTGTTGGTGAGAGAGGTAAGCGGCTACTGGGACTGAGTACTCCAAGCAGTGACATTTTCAAGCGCGGTTCGGGAGCGGTACAGGCCCGTGGTCATCATCGATCCGCTGGCGACGGCTGGCCAATAAGTCATAGTGCATATTGGGAGGAATCAAAAGGTTCTCGATCGTGATAGAGTGATAAGTCAGATAGACAGATAGCCATACAGCAGAGATACATAGTGATGTGATTTTGTTTTTGATACAGTGATACAGCGACAGAGGTACAGTGTGATATAGTAATACAGCGGAGAAGTTATGGACATGAGTAAAGCATAGATGGAGAAATAGAGAGAGATTGTAGACAGACAGTAGACAGGATAGTGGAGAACAGAGATAGCAGAGATAGTGAGTAGAAAGAGGTCAATTGTGGTGGTGGTGGCAGTAGTAGTAGCGGTAGTAGTAATTGTGGTGGTAATTGTGGTGGTAGATGTTGACTGCTGGGACCTTAGGCAGGGTGCGTACGCAGGGATGTAGGAGCGTAGGCAGGGATCGCAGTCACGGGATCGCAGTCAAGAATCGTAGGCTGAGAGCGTAAGCTGGACCTAGCAGAGAGCGTAGACTGGACTGACCTAGCAGAGAGCGAAACAATGTGCCCTTCGCGAAGCGGAGCAACCAGGTCTGGGCGGAGCCCAGCCGCCGGAGGCAGACCCCCAACCGCCGGAGGCACAGACCCTGCCTGGTGGTCCCTGGAAACAGGCAGGGCTGACGGTATGCAGGTTGATTTTTTTTTTCACTTTTTTTCGGTGACTAACTGAGCTCTTCGATCTGGACGATATTCTACATAAGAAAAATTAGATTTCCATTTTGCTTTGAGAGTCATTTCGTAAAGCGACAAAAAAATAAAAGAAATTGATAAAGCTTATAAAGAAGCAGAAAGTACGATTGAAAAAAAAGTGTTATTCAATTTTATCATATTTATTTAGTAATTCATTGCCTCAACATACAACAATGTCTGCTACTACTGATCCTGCTCCTACTGCCGATGAAGGCCCAAATGAACGCAATGGTGCTACTCCTGTAGTCAGTCAGGCCAATCCTTATGGTCCTCATCCTTCTGATTATCTTTCTAATGTCAGTGGATTCCAGCTTATCGAGTCTACTCTTCGTGAAGGTGAGCAGTTTGCCAATGCTTTCTTTGATACTGCAAAGAAGATTGAGATTGCCAAGGCGTTGGACGACTTTGGTGTAGACTATATCGAGCTCACCTCACCTGCTGCTTCAGAACAATCAAGAAAAGATTGTGAAGCCATCTGTAAGCTTGGACTCAAGGCCAAGATCCTTACTCATATCCGTTGTCACATGGACGACGCCAGACTGGCTGTTGCTACTGGTGTTGACGGTGTCGATGTGGTTATTGGCACTTCACAGTTCCTTCGTCAATACTCTCATGGTAAGGACATGAACTATATTGCCAAGAGCGCTGTCGAGGTCATTGAGTTTGTCAAGAGTCATGGCATTGAAATCAGATTCTCGTCTGAAGATTCTTTCCGTTCCGACCTTGTTGATTTATTGAATATCTACAGAACCGTCGACAAGATTGGTGTTAACCGAGTAGGTATTGCCGATACCGTTGGATGTGCCAACCCTCGTCAAGTATACGAATTGGTACGTACTCTCAAGTCCATTGTATCATGTGATATTGAGTGCCATTTCCACAACGATACTGGCTGTGCTATTGCTAATGCCTATACTGCTTTAGAAGCTGGTGCCAAGTTGATTGATGTGTCTGTACTTGGTATTGGTGAAAGAAATGGTATCACGCCTCTTGGTGGTTTAATGGCTCGTATGATTGCTGCTGACCGTGATTATGTTCTTTCCAAATATAAGCTCCACAAGCTAAGAGAGCTGGAAACACTTGTCGCCGAAGCTGTACAGGTTAACATCCCCTTCAACAACCCCATCACCGGCTTCTGTGCCTTTACCCACAAGGCTGGTATTCACGCCAAAGCCATTCTCGCCAACCCTTCCACATACGAGATCCTCAACCCATCAGATTTCGGTCTTACTAGGTACATCCATTTCGCCAACCGATTGACGGGATGGAACGCCATCAAGTCCAGAGTGGACCAACTCAACCTCAACCTCACCGACGACCAATGCAAGGAAGTCACTGCCAAGATCAAGAAGCTCGGCGATGTGCGATCACTAAACATCGACGACGTCGACTCCATCATCAGAGACTATCACCAGTCTGTCTCTACCCCGGCTCTGAATCCCGTCAGCGACGACAATCTCCCTGCTGTCAAGAAGCAAAGGATCTCTGACGACGCTGAGATCAACGGCACCTCGGCTTAAAAGACTATATACTGAAAAATACCTTCTGCTATATCTCTCCCTGGTCTGCCTCCGGCGGCTGGGCTCCGCCCAGACCCGTTGCTCGCTTCGCTCGGTTCTCGGACCGTGACAATATGCACTTAATTCTACTATCGGGGTTATATCAACTTCATGGTCTATTTTCGTCACATATTTGTTAATGTACCCCCAAATATTATTCCGCAAATGCAAATGACGTCCAGAGAATACCGAGAAACCGCTATATATTTGTCCTTAGCCGCGTTGGAAAGTTGTTTTACTTGGGGTAAATGAATTTTCTACCATGCTTATACCGGGGTCATATCGCGACCAAAACGTGCCGATTATGGCCCCAATCACCCCAACTGAGACCCAGTTGGACCAGCCAAGTACAACAAGCGCTGCTGCCACTGCCCGAGCTCCTCTCTTGCTCGCGCAGCGAGCACAACGGGTCCGGGCAGGGCCCGGCCGCCGGAGGCAGACTCCCGGGCATCCACGAATTCAAGCCTCACCGGCCGCACGTGCAGGGCTAGGGCTGCTCATACAAAAGGTCCGGTTCACAAACAACTGAAAATCTAAAGGCGGTCATCGACGATTAGATATCGCTCGAGGGTTTGAACGTTGATTGTAGCACGATGAGTGTCAAGGAAGAGGCGTTTTTCCGTAAGTAGATGGCGGAGCCCGAGCGAACCGAACTACGGGTCTGGGCAGTGCCCAGCTGCCAGAAGCACATCACAGGGACTAACAACCTTCTCAGGCTCGGCGGAAATGTCGCTTGTTCAGCTTTATATTGGAACAGAGATTGGCCGTGAGGTTGTCTCAGCGTTGGGTGAGGTGGGAATTCTGCAATTGCGAGATCTAAACTCGAGGGTAAGCGCTTTTCAGAGGAGTTTTGTTAAGGAGATCCGTAGGCTGGACAATGCAGAGAGACAGTTGAGACTGTTCACCAAGCAATTGGATAAAGAGGGTATTTTAGCCGGCGACGCTCCGGAAATTGTTCCTGTTGCAGGCAAACCCAGTGATGTTGATGAGCTATTGAGTCGTTTAGATGGGTTAGAGGAACGCATTTTGCAGCTCAATGACTCAGAAGAGACGCTGTTGAAGAGACAGATGCAATTGACAGAAATGCGCCAAGTGATTTTTGCGTCCAACAAGTTCTTTAGCCAGGAACGGAGTAACGAGGCTGTTTTGAGCACTGTGGAACACGACGACGAAGGAGTGGATGATGAGGAAGATGTTCCATTGCTACGTGCGGGCACTGACTCGTCACACCCGCCTAATGCAGGAGCAGCACTTCGTCGCCGAAACAGTTTTTCGGCCCGTAATGTTAGCTTTATTTCTGGTGTCATCAACAGAAAACACATTTCTGCACTGTCGAGAATTCTTTGGAGAGCGTTGCGTGGTAATCTGTACATCTCGTTTGGAGAGATCGAAGAACCCATTTACGACCCCAAATCGAAAGGACTTGTTGACAAGAGTTATTTCATTGTTTTCACACATGGGCCAGATTTGGTTGGTAAGGTAAAGAAGATTGCCGAAGCACTCGAAGCAGATTTGTATCCAGTAGATGAAGCGGCTGAATTACGTCGCGAACACCTGGACGACGTCAATAAACAGCTCGAGGATATCAATTCCGTGGTGCTCAACACTAAGAGCACTCTACAAAGTGAATTATCAGTCATTGCTGGAAAGATCTCGTACTGGTCGATTGTAGTGGCCAAGGAAAAAGCCATTTACCAAGCGTTGAACCTGTTTCTGTATGATCAGAATCGCAAGTCGCTGATTGGTGAAGGTTGGATTCCTAAAGACGAGATCTCAAACGTCCAAGCATTGTTGAGAAATATCACTGAACGTGCTGGTGTTGAAGTACCCTCGATTCTCAATGTTTTGGAAACCAACAAGACGCCTCCTACGTTTCACCGAACCAACAAGTTCACAGGCGCCTTCCAGGCCATTGTTGATGTGTATGCCATTGCAACTTACCAAGAAGTTAATCCAGGCTTGCCTACTGTCATTACATTCCCGTTTATGTTTGCCGTCATGTTTGGTGATCTCGGCCATGGGTTTATTTTGTTTCTTGCTGCTCTCTCACTCGTTTTATTTGAACAAAAGATTGGCAAAATGAAGAACAGAGACGAGATCTTCGACATGGCATATAGTGGCCGATATATTTTATTGTTGATGGGCATCTTTTCCATGTACACTGGTCTCATGTACAATGACTTGTTCTCGAAATCCATGACTCTGTTTTCATCTGGATGGGCATGGCCTGAATCTTGGAATGAAGGGGATGCCATTGAAGCTCATCCTGTTGGTATCTACCCATTCGGCCTCGACCCTGCTTGGCATGGCACGGAGAATAATCTTTTGTTCACCAATTCGTATAAAATGAAGTTATCCATTCTCATGGGATACCTCCATATGAGTTATAGTTATATGTTTTCTCTTGTCAACGCACTTTATTTCAAATCGCCTATTGACATTTGGGGTAACTTTGTGCCTGGTCTTTTGTTTATGCAGGGCATTTTTGGCTACCTGTCCATCTCGATTGTTTACAAATGGGTGGTTGATTGGGTGGCTATTGGCGAACGTCCTCCTGGTCTTTTGAATATGTTGATTGGAATGTTCCTATCTCCTGGCAAAGTCGAAGAGCAGCTGTACCCAGGCCAATCTGTGGTTCAGAACTTTCTGGTCATTGTCGCACTTATCTGTATTCCCTGGTTGCTTCTTCTGAAGCCACTCTACCTCCGCCATAAGATGCAACAACACGCTTATCAAGCCGTCACTGGCGAAGAAAGCAATGGCCACGGACAGTCTAACGGACATTCTGATATCGAAGGCAGTTCTAGTGGCAATGCTGCTGGTCACGGAGGTGACGACGACGACGATGATGAAGAGGGCCATGGCGAGGCGTTTGGCGACATCATGATCCACCAGGTCATTCACACTATTGAGTTCTGTCTCAACTGTGTGTCCCATACCGCCTCATACCTCCGTCTGTGGGCGCTCTCACTCGCACACTCTCAACTGTCCTCGGTTCTCTGGTCAATGACAATTCAATCCGCCTTTGGAATGACGGGCATTGTCGGCGTCCTCATGACTGTATTCCTCTTCTGTCTCTGGTTCACCCTCACTGTAGCCGTCCTCGTAGTCATGGAAGGCACATCGGCCATGCTCCACTCGCTCCGTCTTCACTGGGTTGAGTCCATGTCCAAGTTCTTCGAAGGTGAAGGCAAACCCTACACACCGTTTTCTTTCAAACTCATCCTCGAAGAGCCTGCTACCTAAACTATATTATATATATACATATAATAACATCTCGCATTAGACATTCGTCTGTTCCTTGCTCTGCCTCCGGCGGCCGGGCTCTGCCCGGACCCGTTGCTCGCTTCGCTCGTCTCGTAGGCCCCTTGGTCTGCCTCCGGCGGCTGGGCTCCGCCCAGACCCGTAGCTCGCTTCGCTCGAGCTTCGTGTGTCGCCGACTTGGACAGCGCTGAACGTGAGTTCAAGCACAGACCCGTAGTTCGTTTCCTTCGCCTCTAGTTTCAAGCGCTTGTCCAATGTGGGCGTGAACTTACGCACTGTCCAAGTCGGCGACACACGAAGCTCGAGCGAAGCGAGCTACGGGTCTGGGCGTAGCCCAGCCGCCGGAGGCAGACTAGGGACCAGGGATCCACGCGACGAGCGTAGCGAGCAACGGGTCTGGGCGGAGCCCAGCCGCCGGAGGCAGACCAGGGGACCCATGAGATGACCGAAGTGAGCAACGGACCGAATAAATAATGCAATTAGTCTAGTTTTGGTCGACATCCATTGAGGTTGGGGGATCGTGGTATTCTGTTTTGACGGTGGCTGTGTTGATGCCCATTCTTTGTTGGAATTTTTGCAGCAGTTCTGCCTGGAGAGTGATTTTATGCTGTAAGCCAGCGATGGTTTCTCGTCGCTGTTCAATGCTTTGATCCAAGCCTTCCAGGTCCTGGAGACTGGACTTTGCTTTGCTGAGTCTCAGTCGAATAGGCCCTGCTGCGTTGTACACGTCTTTTGGAGCGATTTCGCCCGATTGTAGCACCTCTACCAATTCCAGCACCATGGTCAACGGGTCCAATAGTTTGAGGTTTTCAATGGCCGCTTCTTGTCTTTGTATCTGTGAAGCGGTCGAGGCTCGCGGAGTGTCGTCCCTCTCCAGCTTCACCATCGGGTCGACATAGACCGGCACCGGAGTCCCCGTGCTAGACCTCCCCTGAATATTAGACATCGGACTAGTGGATCTGGAGCCCGCAGCAGACACAGGCAACGACAGAAACGAATCCATATTGATAATGTCTGTCTGTCTGTCCGTCCGTCTTATCTGATCTCGCCAACCGAATATCTCCTTGCAACTGTGCCTTCTCAGCTTCTCGCTGATTCGTCAGCAAAATAGCCGCTGGCTTTAGCCGCGCTAGTTTCTCTATATTATACTCTTCTATTTCTCTTATCTTATTTTATACAATTAACTTACAATATATCTATTTTATCTAAAGTCTACGACAATTGATATCGAAAATACTCAACAAGTATTAAACCCTTAAGTAGTCACTAC
>JAJMAW010000055.1:0-83233 GCA_030565085.1 Sugiyamaella pinicola | reverse complement strand
TTGCATATTTCCCTTCCTTATTCTGCCATTTTATTCTTAAGAACCAACTATTATATTGTGTTAAATTCGCTATATTTCGATAATTGCATATTCACGCATATGACGCATTGATCTTCCTATCATGCGTGCGGCGCGTGCGGTGAACCACTTAGTATGCGGCGCAAATCGCACGGGGCTACGTCCCTGTATTTGTTCCCCGAGGATACGCATCACCCCTTGTACGGCGCTATTCGTTTCATATGTAAGGGTCCAACGGCGAAGAGTTGGTGAAGTGTGCTACCAACAACGCTCACTTCAACAGACTGGAAAGTATGATAACGGTGGTTTCTGGCTGCCATCATAATTATATATCGATTATATCGATGTGGAGTTAGATGATTAAATAACTGAGAGAAGATTATGAACCGTTTGCCTATAACTGGTTTTTATTGAGATCGAGGTTTTTATGCTCTGGAAGCCACCGCCATATTTATTAATATAGGTTTGCGTAACGAATTGCCATGACTGAAGTATTAGAACGACAACTAAAGGAGATAACGGATCCTTTGGAGATTCACAGTTTGTCTCAAGGAGCTGAGGCTCTTGTGTACACTACTGAGTCACATCCTTATCTACCAGAAGATTTGACTAGTGAGTCAAAATACATTATCAAATATAGACCTCCTAAACCATACCGACATCCAGAGTTGGACGCCCAGTTAACGAAACACAGAACATTAGCAGAAGCTCGTATATTACAGAAACTGCTCACAATAGGAGTAAGCGTACCAAAGCTTATCTACGTTGATCCAAGAAAAGGTCTTATTTGGATGCAGTTTGTGTCTGGACGCAGTGTAAAACAATGGATCTGGGATCAAGAAATTGCTACCGAGACTGATAAAGAAGGAGGTTCTGCATCTCCAGAATTAAAAGAAGTTATTACCGCTGTTGGTAGAGAAATTGGTAAACTTCATCTGTCGGATATTGTTCATGGAGATCTGACAACGTCGAATATTATGTTGACAGAAAACGAGTGTGAACCAGTACTTATTGATTTTGGACTCTCCAGTCATGCTGCTCTTCCAGAGGATAAAGCTGTAGATTTATACGTTCTTGAACGAGCTGTCGAATCCACCCATCCTATCCACAGCTCAACATATAACCAATGGCTTCTAGCGGGTTACCTCGCCGAACATGATAAAAACGGCAAGCTCGGTAAACAACGAGCTAAAGAAGTTATTGCTAAACTGGAGAAAGTTCGTCTTAGAGGTCGGAAGCGATCAATGGTGGGTTAACTGGCTGTCGAGGTCCGGGCAGAGTCCGTCCAGCAGCCAAATGCAGGTTTACTGGCTCAGTTTGATCTTTATCTGTGCTATTTAGCTGTTTTTAATTTATTTGAATTTTTTTATTTGCCATAATAGAGATGTTAATATTCTGCCATATAGTGCGCTGATATCGCATTAACTATCAGATCATGCCTTGATATGCGGTAGCTATATATATACGGCTGCAAAGACGAGTCCCACTAATTACAAATAAACAATCAGGTGTTTTCTAACGAAATACTTTTAACACCACTTTTATGAGAATTGACATTTGACATTTTTCTTGTCATAACTGTTTTTAAATCCTTTATTTTATTATTTCCGATTTATCATTTCTAATACCATTCTAACCATCCGGCTACTATTCAAAAATTGATGAATATGAGAAAAACAAACAAATATTAAATTAAAATACCTAGAATTACTACAGAAAAACTAAACCAAAATACAATTTAAGCTTCTTCAACATGTTCAGGAATGATTTTCTCAAGAACTGGAAGAGAGTCATCCAATAAACCAAGTTGGCGTAACACACGGTCCATACGCTCTCTATCAGCGTGAGAAAGAGTTCCTTCCTTGTCAAACAACTCATCAACTTCTTCAAGAGTACGACCTTTGGTTTCAGGAACAAAGAAATAAATATACGCGGCAGCAGCAACGGAGAACAATCCAAAGAAAATGTACATACCGTACTTCATGTTTACCATCATTGTAGGAGTGGCAATTCCAATGGCAAAGTTGTTTAACCAATTAGACGAGGCGGCAATGGATACACCAATAGATCTAACTCCAAGAGGGAAGATTTCACTAATGACAATCCAAGCGCAAGGACCCCAAGAGTAACCGAAATGAACAACAAACAACCAGATGAATACAGCACATACCCAACCACCAGCAGAACGGCCAGTAAAGTCCATGTTATAACTACCAGAAATACCTGCAACAATGAAATGCGATAAAGCCATACCAAGAGCACCAGCAATAAGGACTGGTTTACGACCAAGCTTATCAACATAAATGACAGCAGGAATAGTTGCAAGGAACATGACGATACCACCTACACCAGAGGCTAACAACGAGGTAGTGTTACCAGTTAAACCAACATCCTGGAAAATAAAAGGAGCATAGTAAAGAATAGCATTGATAGCTAAAATCGAGTGGGTTAGTATTGAAGTTTTTAAGGGCTAGGGATGTGTACTTACCAGTCCATTGTTGGAAGACCATGATGAAAATACCAATCAAAGTTCTTGGACGAAGAGACTTATCAGTGAAAAGAGATTTGTACTTGGAAAGTCTCAACTTGAAAGCAGAAGCAAAGGAATCGTCCATAAGATGAGGGAACATTTCACGGTCAGTTTCAATTTCAAACATATGTTGAGCCTTGATTTCTAAAAATTCCAAAACAACAATTTCATTAGTCTTTGGAACACGGCGAAGCTTGGAAAGAACTTCAAGAGCCTCTTCTTCTCTGTTAATTTGAATAAGATAACGAGGAGACTGAGGAGCCCAGAAAAGGAAACCAAAACCCAAGATGATAGCAGGAATCAATTGAATACAAACAGGAATGAGCCAAGCAGCATTAGACTGATTGGGATTGTCAGCACCACCAATAAAATTGGTACCATAACCAATGAAATAGGCAATCATGATACCAAAGGTAATGGCCAATTGCTGAAGTGCAACCAAAGCACCACGAACTTCAGCAGGAGCAAGCTCGGCATTATATAGAGGAACAATCATAGACAAACTACCAACACCCAAGCCAGTAACGAACCTACCTCCTAAAATCTGATTGGCACTATGAGCAGTGGCTTGAATAATAACACCAACAATAAATACAACAACAGCAAGAACAACGCTGAGTTTACGACCAAGTTTATCAGCAAGATAACCATTAGCAAGAGCACCGACCCAAGCACCCAACTCCAAAATAGAAGTCAATAAACCTCTACTAGTAGGGTTACTAATAGAATTAGGTTTAACAGTACGAGAAAACGAAGCCATGTTAAGAATCTGACCAAACATACCTTGATTAAAACCATAGATTAGACCACCAAGTGAAGCAAACACAGCAATACCAAACACATGTCTGTTTGTGAAGAGAGCCTTGAAGCCAGTCTCACTACTAGCAATTAACAGACGTCTTTCATAGAGGTTAAGAGGAGAACCATTTTCACCAACTGGGACAGGTCCAGTATCAGGAGATTTCTTCTCACTTTCGTCGTTGAATACTTCTTCAGTCGACATTTTTAATAATAATAATAATGATCAGAGGTAGCACAGAACAAAAAAAAGAGAGAACGAACCCCGGATTTTCTATTGCTTTTATATATTTCAGCAATCATCGACAAGACGTTACTGAGGACCCTTCCGAGTACGGAGCGGAGCATCTACAGCCGGATTTTCTTTTGCAGTAATTCCCCCTTTAGGGACAATACTCCCGAACTATGCAGATATAAAAAATGGGGGATAAGATTTGACGTATAAAGAAATAGAATCAAAGACTCACATCTCATCACCCATCATCATGCTATCCGAGGTCTGAGTATATGATATAGGACGAGAATAAACACTAACATTGGCATTGGCATGGCGAGTATTTGGGAGAATGCAAAGAACTTATATTCTACATGATGTGTCTAAATTCCTGAAAATTTCAACAATCAACAATCAACTTGTCAACATACGTGACGTACATATAAAGTTAAAGTTGAAGATGTATTTAGCCGGAGCTGGACAGATGGAGGTTTTAACTTCATTTTTTTTATATTTTTTATTCTTATTTCTGGTCATATTAGGTAGATGCGTTTCATCTGGCATGGCATAGAACCGGAGAAATAAAAAAATGGGGGCGCGGGGGTGGCGCGTGCGTATATAAGACACGTAACGAAAATGTTAGAATAAGAGAAACAAACTTTTAAGAATGTGACTGAGTGAAGAGATCGTCTGATAAGATGCTAAGATGTTTGTTACGAGAAACCCACTATCTATACAATATCTACTACCTATTCACCATCATTTGGGGGTATTGATAGATGTACCCCTTTTTTACATGACAGAGTGGGGGCGGAATGGGGTGCGGTGAGGTACGGCAGTGGGGGTAAAGGGTCAGGGTGAAGGGTGAGGCTGGGCATTATAGTGATGAGCGAGCGGCGTACGTGGTCCGGCTGGGTCCGTTGGGACTGTGCATTTTGCCCAGACCTTAAAGCATGTAGTAGGGTCTCGGCCGCCGACGGGTTCTTTGATCCGTCTATGACTATGACCCCCACCCCGCAAAAAGCCCCCATATCCAGAAATACCAAAGACGATTGTTTTTCTGGGGAATTAAAAGACTCCGGCTAAATTATCTGATAGCCCACGCACTGATGGTCAACGATATTGCTCAAACCACTCTCTCTGTGCGTCTTCATAGCGGGGGCAGAGCCACAGGTATACAGAACGTGAGATTTTTCCGGGCTAGTGAATATTCCGGATAAACTGAAATATCGTCTTTTGTCCGACTGATCTCATTCTTCACTATACCGAGGGAGATCAACATCGGTTCACTGTCGCGGTCACGGGCACTCGCCGTCCCCAGAAGTTCCCATGTCGATTACAACCCAACGGTCTGTAACGTCGTAGATCTGGCTAATTCAACGACCCCTCCCGGGAGAGCGTCTCTGTGTCCGGAGGCAGACCAGGAGCCCAGGGTGAAGGAGAGAGCCACGCGCTTCTAACCTACCAGCTCGCGAAGCGAGTACAACGGGTCTGGGCAGAGCCCAGCCGCCGGAGGCAGACCAGGGACCCCCATGAGAAGAGTGTAAAGAGATAGTACATATATATATATAGATATAGATAACTTTTTTTACTTAAGCCCTTTGGGAGATTCTGTTCAATGCTGAAAGAATGGCAAGAATGGAAGCTTGAGAAACATCCTCGTTGATACCAACACCCCATTCGTTGAATTTGCCAACTTGGCCCGGCACTTCACAGGCAAGCTCAATGTAAGTGGCAGCCTTGGTGGCCGATCCCTTGCCAATAGAGTGCTCAGAGTACGACTGGACCTCGAGGCTAACATCAAAGGCATTGTTGACAGCATCGAGGAACGACGAGATGGGTCCGTTTCCTTTACCGTTGATCTGGAACTCTTTGCCTTTGTGAATAACAGAGCCATTTAAGAGACGCTGGTCTTTAAACTCTTTGCCAGAAATAATGTTAAAGTCCACTAAACTATAGTCGTGGCCTTGGGTGGATTCTTCTAAGAAGTACTCCTTTTCAAATAAATTAACAAGCTCGTCGCCCTTGAGCTCGCGGCCCTTGAACTCGGCCTCGGTTTGCACGGTTCTGGAGAACGCAACCTGTAAACCACGAGGTAAATCAAGTTCGAGGTTACGGAGGATGATCCAAGCAGCACCCCCTTTGCCGGATTGAGAATTGACTCTGATGACAGCTTCATAAGTACGGCCGACATCTTGAGGGTCAAGAGGGAGATAAGGGATTTGCCAGCATGAGTGTTGGCCATTAGCCTTCTTTTTAATCTCGTCGTTACGAGCAAATCCTTTCTTAATAGCGTCTTGATGAGACCCAGAAAAGGCGCATACAACCAGAGACCCGCCATAGGGAGCTCTGGCATGAACTGGGATCTTATTACATCTCTCCACCACATCGACTACACTGGTGATGTCAGAAAAGTCGATATTAGGAGTCACGCCTTGAGTATAGAGATTCATGGCTAAAGTAACTAAATCGACATTACCAGTTCTTTCACCATTGCCGAATAAACATCCTTCCACTCTCTGGGCACCAGCCATTTGGCCGAGCTCAGCAGCAGCCACAGCACAACCACGGTCATTGTGAGGATGCAGAGAAATGCATACCTTTTCCCGTTCGGAAATATGAGTACTGAAGTATTCAATTTGGTCTGCATATACGTTTGGAGTAGACATTTCAACCGTGGCAGGAAGGTTGAAGATGATTGGTACTTCAACAGATGGCTCCCAGGCCTTTTTCACTGCTTCACAGAGCTCAACTGAATATTCGAGAGGAGTATCCGAGAACGTCTCAGGAGAAAATTCATAGGCCCATTCGGTTTCCTTGTTGTTAGGATCATCTTTAGTAAGTTGTCTGACGAGTTTGGTGGATTTGACAGCCAAAGCTTTGGCTTCCTGTTCAGTCATTCCAAAAATCACATCTCTAAACAGAGGAGAAGAAGCAAGATAGACATGGATAATAGCCTTTTTGGCGCCACGAACGGAATCAACCGTTCGTTTAATTAACTCTTCTCTACAAGGAGTAAGGACTTGGATCCACACATCTTCAGGAGCATTTTCAACCGCATAACGAGTAAAGTCAAAATCAATCTGACTGGCACTAGGGAAACTAACCTCGATTTCCTTATAACCGAGCTCGACTAGTTTATGAAAGTATTCTTTTTTCTCCTCGACCGACATGGGGTCAGGAAGAGATTGGTTACCGTCTCGAAGATCCGTCGAGAGCCATCTTGGTGCAACATCAAGAGTTTTAGAAGGCCACTGACGACTCGGGAGGTTAATAGGAGGGAACTTTTTATATTTGACCGAAGGGTCTTTTAATAAAGGCATAGTTGTTCAATAAAAACGATTCAAAGATAAAAAAATTGGTTGAAATGCGGGGTTTGCAAAAAAAGTAGAACAAATAAGAATGAATAGCAACAGTTGACAAGTTGAAATATTTTTATTCGAATTCACTTGTATATTTGGTCGTTTTTTAAAGTCACCAGTTCAAATTCTCTTAACGTTTGCAAGGCAAATGTCGAACGTTATATATATTCTCCGGTATCGGGGCCCAAATGACACATACTGCTAGTATAACAGCGATGACTGATGCGGACCTAAAATTTGCAGTGTGAACTATCTGCAGGGCAGTCTGCGCGTCAGCCGCATCAGGGATTACGACGATCTCATTTCCTACTCGTCTCATCCACCTCCAGTACCACGACGAGGCGTAAATAGCGGGTTCTGAGCAACAGCGAACAGTAACGATAAACAACCTCAATCAAAAATGCAAACACTGAGAAATTGCAGTTCTCATGAATGGGTTCATTCAATTGTTCTCGTTCAACCCCATCATCTCCGCTCTGCGTATGCGGCTAGAAAGTCAGGGGTCGGGTGTCGGCGGCCCTTAATGCCCTCTATAACCGACCCTCCACCGTCTCTCTCTCTCGCGAAGGCTCTGCCTCCTCGCGAACGAGCCCAGAAACAGACTGGGGTGGAGGGATTCTGCCTCCAGCGACCCGTTGCTCGAGCTTCGCTCGAGTATAACACGGACCCCGTCATCGTCGGTCCGAGCTGCTCGCTTCGCTTTTGCGCGAAAGCGAGCACAACGGGTCCGAGCAGCGCCCGGCCGCCGGATGCAGACCAAGGGGAAGTTCGTCATGACAAAATAAATATAAATATACACGCAGCCCTCACGCTGGCACTGACAGTTTGTGTTTTTCGGCCTCGAGCCCTTGGATCTGCTCCTTGGTCTTTTGGACTTGCTGGTACACGCTGTCGAGTGCTGCACTCAGTCGGTCAAGCTCCTCGTTTTCAGTCTGTTGAGTGTACTTGCGGTCTTCGCTTTTCTTGGCCGGCAGTAAAGCGCCAGGACGAGACGTGAGGATCTCAAACATGGTCTCGGTGGGCTCGTTGAACACGAGCTCGTCGAAGATGAAACTCTCGACGGGGTTCTCAATGGTCGCGGCTGCCGGGCCTGGTAACGGCAGACCCGTCGTGGGGTTATATGGATGCAGTTTCAAATGGTGATAAAGAAGAACGTTCTTTTCCGCTGCTTGCGAAACAAAGTAAATGCGGATCGAGATTTCAAACTCTCCCCAGCCTGTCTCTGTCACTTCAAACGGAGGTGATTCAATCGACCGTGACGGCTGCGTGTACGTGTCGTGTAGCTTGAAGACAACCTTTTTAATGAAATAGCTCAAATCTTCCTCCGGGTCATTTGGGTCTCGCACGAAAATTGTCCACTTATGTGTATGGTCCGGAGGAGTCTCGTCTGTTCTCTCCGAATCTAATAGCGGCACCGCCGAATTACCATAAATAATCGGTCTGCTAACCGCAATATTCTGTTCCCCAGCGTTAGACAGACTATGGCAGGGTGGGGATCTGCCTCCGGCGGCTGGGCTCTGCCCAGGCCCGTAGCTCGAGTTTCAGACTGCCGGCCGACAAGCATTCAGCAGCTCGCGAAGCGAGCACTACGGGTCTGGGCAGAGCCCAGCCGCCGGAGGCAGACCTGCCAGCCGAAGAGAAAAAGACGCGACAACTTACTTTGATCCGTTTGCTTGTAGCAGGTGCCATTGTGGATCGCTTGTCAGATTGAGAGTCGGCTTGGTTTGTGGTTGCGAGTAGTAGAATTACCGATTGAATTCTATCTACGTGATCTCTGCCGTGGCGCTAATAGAGATAGTATGCGTGTATAGGACTCGGGGCTGGGGTACGTGTGCGGTGTGTTCAGATCGCAAAGGTATCTAATTCACGCGTACTGTATATTGTTATTCTCCTCGACTCGACAGGACAGCACAGCACACACCACACCGCATAGCATATTGAAAAGGTTTGTATTTTTCAGATTGAAAGTTAACTTGGACAGAGATATTCCTGCACATGATCAAGAACTAGATACGGACACAGCCACGGACACGAAATAAAGTACAACGAAGTAAAGCGTAGACAATCAGAAGGCCGACGTTGCTCTCCTTCCAGTTTCTTTAAACCGAATCATTCTAGTCAATAGTAAAACGCACAGCTACGGTCGTCATCGTCTTTAGGTGTCAGAATATACTTACACCTATATCTTTGTTCTACGTTTACTATCGTTCATAGAAAGAATATTATCAAAATGGACTCTTTAGACCCTTCATCCACACCAAAGGCTATTGCCGATTTTTCACTCAGATTGTCAAAATATAAGCAGCTCTACCAGACTTATCTGGATAGAAGTGTGCCATTCACTGTACAGAGATGGGCCGGGTTCGGGGCTCTGCTTGTTGTTTTTCTGCTCCGAATCGTCCTTAGCCAAGGCTGGTACATTGTGTGTTACGCATTAGGAATCTATCTCCTCAACCTCTTTTTGGCATTTCTACAGCCCAAGTTCGATCCTTCTCTCGAACAAGACCTGCGTGACCAGGACATTGAAGAAGGCGAGGGCCTTCCTATTTCCCAAGACTCTTCGTCTAAGGACGACGAATTCCGACCGTTCATCCGCCGACTACCGGAATTCAAGTTCTGGCACAATGCCACTAGAGCAACTGCCATTGCCTTTGTATGCTCGTGGTTCTCGGTCTTTGACGTGCCTGTTCTCTGGCAAATCCTTCTTCTCTACTTCATCATCCTCTTCAGTTTAACCATGAGGCGCCAGATCCAGCACATGATTAAATATAGATATCTCCCCTTTGACTTGGGCAAGGTCAAGTATAACAGGACGTAAACTGAGTCTACGGGCGTCCGACACCTACCACCTGCCATCCCACCGACGTTTGACTATCCATGTAGCACTAATTTTACCTTCCTACCACCACCAACACCATCATCGTTACTGGCCGGCTCTGCCTCCGGCGGCTGGGCTCTGACCAGACCCGTTGCTCCGCTTCGCGGAGAGCTTGGTGCGTATTGGCAAAGTCCTGGCGTCGTCAATGACTGGGCTGGCGCTGAGTGCGCATGTTCTCGTTGATCTGTTGCGGTTTAGGGCTACGTGTCGGATAAACTGTCGCTGTGCTGAGCAGGAGCCCTGCCAATACGCTCCAAGCCCTCCGCGAAGCGGAGAAACGGGTCTGGGCAGAGCCCAGCCGCCGGAGGCAGAGCCCGTGGAGAAGGGGAGACATGGGGTTAGCCGGATTTAATGGGGGTAGCCGGAAATTGTTGCGCGCGGCACGGCGGCGGCGCCCCCAACCATATAAGGTCTTGTGGGCTTAATTTTAGGCCTGGCCTAGTCATTCTGTGTCTCGCACAATTAATGGTGGAAGATTGGAGGTACGACGGTAGTAGGACGACGAGTCGAACCACCCCGGGTGTTGATGTAAATAGAAAGAACTGCTATTAATACTAATACTAATCGAATATAAATAGTCCCACTTCTACTTCCTCTAGGACTGTCCCCATAGTATCTAGAACCACCTCTGCCTCTCGGCCATTTTCGTCCCAGCCTTATCATAACGTCCTTCATATGAACAACGGAACCACCCACAATTCCAATGGGAATAATCCGAATGTGAATCAGGCCCAGACCCAGACCCGCCAGAATCAGACACAGACTCCACAACAGCGGCAGATACCGTTACAGCAGCAGCAGCTACAGTACCAGCAGAGACAGAGACAGCAGTTGCTTCTACAGAGACAGCGTGAACAACAGCAGCAGCAGCAGCAGCAGCAGCAACGGCAGCCACAACCACAACAACAAAGAACACACCAAGCACCGTCAAGCCAGCAACAATTCCAGCAAAGCCATCAGCAGCTACAACAGCATCGTCAACAACAAGTCCAGCTCCAACAACGACTTCATAACAGCAACTCGTTGAATAGTCGGTCGACTGTGCCAAACACCAGTACAGGCTATAATAGTAACAACATCCACAGCATCAACAGCTCGTTGTCATCTGTAAGAGGTGCAAATACAACGTCTAATAGTACTCAGCCTGACCATCGAGCTTTGCAGACCACCGCCAATCATCCCCAACAACAGCGAGGACGCTCAAATATGCCTGCTTCAGTTGCAAATCCGCTGGCCGCCTACAAGGCTAGAAAAGACCAAGAACGGTTGCGAGTTCTCACCAAGTACGATATCGTTGGATACATCGCTGCTGGCACCTATGGCCGGGTGTACAAGGCGAACTCGAAAACTCTTAAGGACAACCGTGTGTGCGCTATTAAAAAGTTCAAGGCCGACAAAGAAGGAGAGATTACTCACTACACAGGTATATCCCAGTCAGCGTGTCGAGAAATGGCTCTTTGCCGTGAGCTGAATCACAAAAACATTACCAAGTTAGTTGAGATCATTCTCGAAGATAAGAGCATTTATATGGTGTTTGACTTTGCCGAACACGATTTACTACAGATTATTCATTTCCATTGCCATCCCGAACGACGGCCTATCCCTGAGTCCACTGTCAAGTCGGTGCTCTGGCAACTACTGAATGGTGTCTCGTATTTACATCAGAACTGGGTTCTTCATAGAGATCTTAAACCTGCCAATATCATGCTTACTACCGACGGAGTCGTGAAGATTGGTGATTTGGGCCTTGCGAGGCTGTTCAAAGAACCTCTCCAGTCTCTGTGGGCAGGTGATAAGGTTGTGGTCACTATTTGGTACCGTGCACCCGAACTTCTATTTGGGGCTCGTCATTACACTCCAGCCATCGATCTTTGGGCTATAGGTTGTGTGTTTGCCGAGCTTCTATCTCTACGGCCAATATTCAAAGGCGAAGAAGCCAAAATGGACAACAAACGTAATGTGCCTTTCCAGCGTAACCAAGTTCAAAAAGTAGTCGAGATTCTCGGTACTCCCACGGTCGATAAGTGGCCTGCGCTTTCCAAATATCCCGAGTATCACTCGCTCCAGTCAATGAAACCATATGCACCAAACCTTGAGTCGTGGTATCATTCCACAGGATGGACAAACCCCAAAGGTTTCCAACTTCTTTCCGATCTCCTCGAATACGACCCTGCTAAACGAATCACCGCCAACGACGCACTTCTTCATCCCTACTTTACCGAGTCCCCACGCGTCTCACAAAATGTATTTGAAGGCCAGCATTTCGAGTATCCATCTCGCCGCATTTCCAGTGAAGACAACGACATAAAAGCAAACTCCTTCCCGGGAACAAAACGCACTGCTGTCGATGACAGCAGTCAAGCACGCAAAAAACAAAAGTAAAGCCCATTCATATTTGCATTTTATTTATTCTAATCATAGACTTAGACTACTAACCCTGGCTCTGTCTCCGGCGACTAGGCTCCGCCCAGATCCGTTGCTCGCTCTGCTAGTATGTTGACCCCCATGGCACAGTCCCATTTTCGAGAATATGCCGATCTGTCGCTTCACACCAATCTATTCTGAAAAGGCAAGCGCTTCTATTTGAAATATATAAAAACCATTGATGACCTAAGAATTGCTTTAGCACAACAAACAAAGTCAGCAGGCAGGCGACGGACCAGCTTGGCCCTACTCAAACGCTTTGTTCGACCACAACACTGCCCTACCCTCGTCAGACCAAGCTGCTCGCGAAGCGCCCAGCTGCCGGAGGCAGAGCTCGGGTACAGCTGGTTGGCGGGCTGCTGGCATAACCGGCTGATGTTGACTGTATTATCGGTATGCAGGTTCATAAAAAATATCGGCGATCAACATAAAATGCAGTGAAATTTCAATGTCAGAAACTCCTTAACATATTTTTGTGAGCCAAGGATGGCTCTAGTAGTAAATAAGAAACTGACTAAAAGCCAGGATAAGAAGAAAGAAAAGGAGGTTTTAGATATCTTTCGTCGTAATTTCGAATCTCAGTTTGGAGCAGTTCAGAGTGAGACAAATGGAAGCGATGACAGTAGTAGTGATGATGGTACCATTAGAAATGGACATAGAAAAGAAGTAGTGCTGGATTCAGATTCAGATTCGAATAATTCTGAATTTGATGACTCGGATGATCTTCACGAAGACCTTGAAGAAGATGATTTCCATGGGTTCTCAGAGGACAGCAGTAACCTGTCTGGAAATGAAGAAGAAGAAGTGGATGAAGCACCTCAGGTGGTTAAATTCTCTGACACATCGGTTGGAAACCGAGGGCTGGATATGACTGCGAAACAGGAAAAGAAAAGGTTCATGACCAGTACGGCGCCTAAAGAGAAACAAGCAGACACCAATAAGAGAGGAAAGAAAAATGGGGGTAAAGCCGAAGAGAATGAACAGGAGAATCTGGATAACGATATAGCTCTTCAGAGACTCATCAATGAATCGCATATCCTGGCTGAAGCCAATAAAGCAGGACATATTTCTGGGGCAGATATTTCGACTGAATTGGATTTGGATCCAATTGGAAAGTCTAGGCTGAAGGCGCTGGAATTACGAATGCAACAAGCTAATGGGCGGAAGCCTACTCAGGAGAAAATACCCATGAATATTCGTAAAGGAATGGAAAAGAGTAAGAAGTTGAGGCAGGAAAAGTATGAGACATATGCTAAAGAAGCAGGTATTATCTTAGCAAGGCCAGCAGCCGGATCATCTGTCAATAAGAAAAAGGTTGTCAAGAGAGATAGAGGGTTGAAAATTGCATCAGTAGGTAGAAACACGCAGCATGGACTTGTAATCAGTAAAGCAGAGATTGCTAAATATACATCAGGAAGAGGAGGATCTGGAAAAGGGAAGCGACGATAGATATAAATAATAATAATAAATAGAATAAATAAGTGAAAGCGCGCGATCATGGACGGAGACTTCGAGAATAGCACTGTAGCACATCTGCAGAACACCGCGCCTAGAGCCTTCACATCAAGTTGCGACGTCAGAGCTCGTTAACGAGTCGAGTCGCTTATGAAGAGACAGCACTACTGCTTCTAGAACAGCGAATCGTTTCGCGAGATCGTCGGGAGATGGGCGAGTGGCCTGAAGGATTTCTGCGTCCACTGCCTGTGGGATAGTATCCAGTTTCCCCACCTCGTAACATTTTGTTTTGGACGTGAAAAAGGTATATTTGTCGCGCAAGTGGTCTAGATTATGAGGAGTACTTTTATAAACACGACCAATCGACGTCGAGCATCCCGTACAAAGCAATTCGCAGTAGGTAGACCCCGAGTCCTCAGTATCCTGACGAGAAGGCACAATAGAAATCGCCTCCTGAACCCTTAGGCTGTCCAGCGCGAATTCCGTCAAAGTGAACGCAGTCAGCTGCGGTATAGCAACAAACCACGATGAGCTGTCACCAAAAATCTGATTGCATTGAGCACATTGGAACACAAATGGGTTAACCATGTCGCAGTACCTGGGTGTGTTACAAGAAATAAAGCGGTGAAGAAGCGCGACATGCATATAAATTTCATCAACGCCGCGTCCGACCCCTGAGCTGCCCCAGGGCAGCCTCCGGCAGCTGTGCTCCGCCCAGACCCGTTGTGCTCGCTTCGCAAGCTGAACCGGAGCTCATATCAGAATTCAGCGGATACTGGTCCCTATATGAGCTCCCAGCAGCTCGCGAAGCGAGCACAGCGGGTCTGGGCGGAGCCCAGCCGCCGGAGGCAGCACACGGGAGAAAGATGTATCCCAACATTTTCAATTGAAACTATGAGAAGAAGGTCTAGTTGTCGAGAACAGATCGAGCAAAGTTAGGCAAGACAAAAGAAGCGCGGTGGATCTCCTTGTTGTAGTATCTGTTGAGAGAGAGCTCCTCTTCGGGGGTCCAGGATCGGAGAGGCTCTCTTAAATTGGCCTCGGCGTTCTTGGTACAGACCATGAAGCCAATTTGTCCACCAGGGTAGGTGGGGATGGTGGTGTAAGCGTAGTCAACCACGGGGAAGATGGTCTTACAGTCAGACTTGACCTTCTTGATGATGTCCATGTGCAACCACACGTTCTCGCCCTGAGTGGTGATAACACCCTTATCAGTTAGGGCGTCGTGCAACAACTGGAAGTAAGGTGTCTGGAAGAGCGACTCGGCAGGTCCTTCTGGATCAGACGAATCGGTGATGATAACATCAAAGGTGTTCTTGTACTCGTCTAAGAACTTGAACCCGTCACCGATATGGACCTTGACCTTGGGGTGCTGGAACCCAACGGCCATAGAAGGCAAATACTTTTTAGACACTCGAATGACCGATTCATCGATATCACAGAGCACAGCCTCTTCTACTGAGGCGTGCTTGACAACCTCACGAAGCACACCACCATCGCCTCCACCAATGACCAACACCTTTTTGGGATTAGGATGAGAGTTCATAGCCAAGTGAGTGATCATTTCCTGATAAGCAAACTCATCGCGCTCAGTGGCTTGAATAACTCCGTCGAGAACAAGAACATTGCCATAGTCAGACGACTCGAACACAAGAACATCTTGGTACTTTGACTTCTCGACATGGAGAATCTGGTTACAACGGAGGTTCATGGCCTGTCCAGGCCACATGGTGTCCGAGACTTCGCTGAACCAGCCGTCTTTAATAGTCTTGTGACTTAATTCAGACATAATTTCCAAACAAAAGTGAGGCGAAGACTTCGTGAGGTGACGAGAGGGATTCGAACTAAAAAAATAATTAACTTATTTTTCTAGTAAAAAAAAAAAAACGCTGGTAAAAACTAAAAAAAAACTAAGTTTTTTTTTTTGTTTTTGTTTTTTAGATTGTGTGTGTTTTCTAATTCAATTCAATTGATCAAACTGACGAAAAAAGAGGAAGAAAAAAAATTTCACCCAGGGATCGATCTCTGTATTTATATACAATTATACTATGTTTAGGACTGCTAATATTTGACACTCGCACCCGTGCCCACGTACGTACAGTAAATGTGTCATGCACATACATAAAGGGAACAAATTGAGACCGCCAGCCCTGCCCTGCAGACACTGTTCATCGTTCAAACTTGACTCACCAAGTGGCCATTCTTTTTCCGACGGAAGGGGTTGCCAAGACCAGCAGCAATTCTCAGCAGCAACGACTGGAGCAAAATCGAACAGGACCACCAAAGTGATTGCGATGACCAGCCGCCACACAGGCCGCCGACAGCCGTTCCTTGTGGCTGCAGTATCTCATGCAAGCGGTGTCCACACCACCCTAACATCGCCCAGCAGTTGGAACTTAAACGGATAAACTGCCGCTGAGGGTGCATATTACCCCTGAGCCTGGGTCCGCCGATACCGGGGGAGGGTCCCTGCATCGCCTCTGGCAGCCAGGCTCTGCCCGGACCCGTTGTGCTCGCCTTCGCGAGCGAACTGGGGCTCCCTCTGTTTTTATTCGAGCGAAGCTCGAGCTACGTGTCTGGGCAGAGCCTAGCCGCCAGAGGCAAACCAGAGATAAAATGTGCCGGGAAAACGTTGTTACACTACAAGATACTTGTCAATAGTTGAGCGTGCAAGCTGAGGGTTGCCAGATATCATGTAGATGAGATGCAGGTTGTACGCGGCCTGGGGTCGGAGATCGTAGTCGGGGTCGAGTTTGTCGGCGGGCAGGTTAAGGACACGGTTGTAGTACTCGACAGCGAATGATGTGAGCCCTAGCATGTGAAATGCTCTTCCTATGTTGTAGCTCGCTTCTTGTGCCTCATGACTGCCCATTGCGATACGAGTGTCATAATATTCGAGAAGATAGCTGAGTCCCTGAACGATCTGTAGATGCCGGTTCGTAGTCTGTCGCTGCAGCGCTCGATGGATGTGAGCAATTCCGATTGATAGCAATATCATTGTATCTTTAGGTTTGATGGAGTATGCTCTCATCAAGTAAATCAGAGCCGGGACATAGCTTCGACCTAAGAGCATGATATGACCGTAGAGAAGATGGAGCAGAGGGTTTTCTTGCGTCAGTGTTAGAGACTTCCCATATATCTTGGCCGCACCAGGAATATCTTTGTTTTGCACTAACGAATCGACTGCTTTGATTTGTCGAAGAAAGAACTTTTGGTTATTCGCTCCGTTGAACAGCTCGGCGGATGCATTGCCAGAACAAAGTACAGACCCGTATAACCGAAATATACCATTGTAGAGTTGGTGGGTATTCAGGTACAGCCGAATTGTATCATTTGCAATTTTGAAGTCTCCACTGATGTACGCACAGGATAGGTACACCAGGTTGAGTGTAACTGCTCGAGTCGGATCGAAACGAAACACGGTGGCATTCTTGGCAATTTCTAATACTTCAAATGCTGCCTCGGGATCTTCGTGCTTCGCCCTTAATAACGCGGTTTCCATAAACGTATCAAACCAGTCGTCAAATGTTACTCCTCGGAACTTGACTGGATCTTTAGGAACCTCGTTCTCGTCATCTTCATCATCATCTTCATTAAGCTCTTGCTCGGTGATTTTATTGGAAAGTTGTTCAATCCGCTCTTCTATGCTTCCACTGCCTTTTTTATTACCACTTTTCAACGACTCGTATCCGGATAGTACTTTGCTTTTATCAACGGAGAAGAACTTTTTGTAGGATTTGAATGAATGTATGAGAGCACCAGCCGTTCTCATCCATTCTGAAATGGCAGCTGGGTTACCCTGTAATCGTCCTTCATCATATCTTTTCAGTTGTCTGAATCGTTCTTGAGTCAATGCTTCGGCGTCACGTTCTCGCTGTAACTTTTCGCCAATGGTTAACCTTCGATATTTGTTTGGTTTCTTGGTAGATGGTAGTTCTCGCTTTATAAAGTCCGGCGTCACAAATCGTGATGACGATTCTTCATCCCCTTCTATAACCACTTCTGGTTCTCGGTTATTTTTCGACTGCGGTTGTTGTTGGTCAGCATCCGACCGTAGCATATTCACCTTTGCAATTAAATCTCTCGCTTCGCTTGTCCGATTACTTGCTCCATATAGTTCAGCAAGTGCTACTAATGCTTCAATATTATCTGGTTGTACTTCAATCACTCGTACATACCTCTGTTCTGCTTCTTCAAAATGCTTTTGTTGGAATAAACATTTGGCAATTATAATTTCGAGGCTGACATCTCTGAATTCATCGTATTGATCCAGAGCGTCAAACAACTCCAAAGCTTGGTCATAATATCCATGGCTATATAATGCTTCTCCAACAGAAAAGTATAAATCCGAGTAGTGCACCGGTGGGTATGTTTGTAGAATTTTTACATGCACCAATGCTTCATCGGGCTCTTTATCAATTTCAAGGCGACATAGAATTAGCCAATATCTAATATCGATGGGCAATTCATATTTTGAATCATCGTCGGCAAATTTAGACGATTTGAATTTGGCGAGTTTCCTTCTTCTATCATCGAATTCAGAATCATTTTTGACATCTTTCCACCACGTTTCTTCTTTCCTGCCATTCAAAAATCTTGCAACATCCCGAACTGTCTCCAAAGTCTTTGAGAATTCTCGTTCGTAATAATATAATTCTGCAAGGTTATTCAACTCATTGAAGAGAAACGGAATCTCAGGTTCGGCTCTGTTGCGTCGTTTATGCCGTCTAAGGTTTTTGCCATTGTCAGAATCATCTTTATAATCAGAATCAAAATCAGACCCGGAATCAAACTCATCCTCGTCCTCACCATTCTCTTCTCTCTGTTTTCGCATATCTTCATAACGAATATTCTGTTCTAAGATGTCTTCATAAATTTTGACTGCTTCTTGAGCTCTTCCGAGGAACTTTAATGAAATAGCTAAATCCATAATCAGATTAGATTTTTGCGATGTCTCGTCAATCAAGTAAAATAAATTCCTTCGAATCTTCATGGCATTTCGAGTGGCTCTCGAGTATTGTCCAGTTTGCCGTAGAAGTTCGACTCTCTTTAATTGAATATCCACCTTTCTTGAATCGAGCTTTAATGCTTGAGTGTAGAACTCCACTGCCTGTTCAGGATATCCCAGTTCCTCACTTAATACTGCACAATCGATCCATTCATCGTAATTCCGTTTATCTAAATGGACAGCCGTTATTTTAGCGGCCAGTACCTTTTGAAAATCTCCCAAGTCTCCATATATAGCTGCTAATAAAATATATGCTCTACGAGCGCTGGGATCTAATGTAATGGCTTCCTCTGCCAATTGAATAGCAACATCAATATCTTGATTAGAGTACGCTAAAGATGCTTCAGTCAATAGTTTATTAACTTCGGGGCTTAGTTCTTCTTCTCTCGTAGCTCCTCGACCACGGTCGCGTTTCTTTGACTTTTCTTTGCTAACGAATTCATCGTCAGAACTCGAATTAATGTCATCATCATCCCACTCATCGTTGTCACCACCACCATTGTCTGAAATGTCACTGAATATACTATGTGGATCAAATTCGACATCCTCTTCATCGTCGTGGTTTTTATTCTTATTTTTACCGGAATGCGTTTTGTTTGGAGGATCATTAATCATATCATAGTCATCATCAGACCCGGAATCAGAATCAACTGGGTTAGAATGAGACCTTAGGAGTGGGTCAACAGAAGAATTCTTCATGGTAAATAAATAAATGTTAAATGGCGATAGGAAGAACAGAAATAAATAAAAGAAGAGAGGATCGGAGGTGAAATTGGTTTTGGACTTAAGATAGAGGAGTTAGTTTAGAAGTTTTTACGGTTCGATATCCGATAAGAGAGATGAATGAAACGCAGATTGACATACACCGCCGCATACAGAGAGGCAGCTCTATTTAACCTGGCTGTGACGGTACGTAGACGATTGATATCCAAGACTTTCATAAGAATAATTGGAGGTGTATAATCTAAACGTCAATCGCGTAGTTGCGTTGCTTCAACCAAACCAAATACAAAGATCGAGGTATTAAAGTAGCGTCGTAACATTTCGCTTGCCTGCAACACCAAATGCACGATTCTATTCAGTATATTCAAGGTGACTTGTTTAATGCCCCGTCTGGGTCAATCCTAGCTCATTCTTGTAACTGCCAAGGAAGATGGGGCTCAGGGGTGGCCGCAATCTTTAAACAATACTACCCAAAAGCATACCAGATATATCACAATCATTGCATTCAATATTCTTGTGAAAGTTCTAAACGAGTGAATTTGTTAGGAAAGTGTTTACTAATTCCTCCACAAGAAAATGATGGAAAACAGAATTATATAGCTTGCTTATTTACAAGCTGTAGTTATGGAGGACAAGTAGATCCTCCTCAAGATATCCTCAAGGCAACAGAAGGCGCTGTAAGCGATTTGATAAGACAAGCTAACGAATTAGGATTGTCGGGTCCAATAAACATACCAAAAATCAACTCGGGCCTGTTCCAAGTACCGTGGGAAGATACTGTTGCAGTCCTTGAGAAGACTAAGCACGCATTTACAGTATATGAGATATAATTGATAAAATAAATAGTATTAGGAATTAATAAAAACCACAAACACAATATAAACAGAACATAAACAAGCAATAAACAAAAACAACAGAACAGAACAGAAACAACTAAAAACATATTGAAATTGAAACACTAAAAGAAAACTGTTGAGAAGTAATAATCTATCATCACCATGACACTCTATAAAGATCGTATCAATGCATAACAATACTAGATCCTAGCACTATCAATAAAGCTTTGACTGGCTGTGTACGAAAACCCTTGGAATAATCCTGCCGCTGTCGGCCCTGGAACACCGTGATAATGATTGTCCGGTGTCAACGCCATATCAACAAATTCAGATGAAAAATTTTCTGCCAACACAGGATTGGTGATAATCGGAATGATCGGTGGGATAATATCTGGATGGCGCACTTCCAGTTTCCTCCAATCAATTTTACGGAAATATCGATGCTTTTTAACAATATCAATATCCTTGTAACCTAGACGGCGACGAGGGTCTTTACGAAGCAATCGAATTAATAAATCCTTTGCGTCTGCCGACAGGTAATATGGCAGATTGAGCTTGGATTTAGTAATTTTATCGATGATCTTCTGATGGTTGTTTCCTGTAAATGGAGGGCTTCCAGTCATTAAGTCATAACAAACTGCTCCAAGAGACCACCAATCGACTGAATAATCATAATCTTTTCCCAGTAAAATCTCTGGAGCCATGTATTCCGGAGTTCCTAGTAGCGAATTACACGTAGATCCGTCTTCAGCTACTTTACTAAGTCCAAAATCAGTCAATACTAAATGTCCATCGGCGTCTAAAAGACAATTTTCAGGCTTCAAGTCTCGATATACAACACCCACATTAGCATGTAAATGATGTAAAGCCAGGACCATTTCAGCTACGTAAAAAGCAGCTACATCTTCAGAAAACATTTTTTCCGACGCCAAATGAGTGAACAGCTCTCCGCCTTGAGCGTATTCAAGAATCAAATATAATTTGTGATGATCCTGTAAAGCGTAGAATAATCGAACAATATAATGATGGCGAACCGATTCTAAAATAGATCGCTCTGATTTGGTCTGTTCGACTTTTTTGTCTTCAATAACCATTGACGCCTTCTTCAACTGCTTTTGGGCATATAGCTTGCCAGTCGCTCTTTCACGTACTAGCAAAACTTTGCCATAAGCGCCTTGGCCAAGCACTTTCAGAGGTTCAAAATCATCTGGTGTCATTTTTCTAGAAGCAGCAGCAGCAAAACTAGAGACATACGTCTCGTCAATACCTACCTCGTAGGACTTACCCAGTCTGCTATAACTCGTTCCCGCCTGGGTAATGACTTGGGGATCTTTATATGAAGCCAGAGACGACGTCAGCTTACTAGGAGTGACCGAAATAGGTTGCGAGCGACTTGGAAGTTCCGACAGTGTATCACCACCATCCGAACCAACAGAGCTAGATGAGGACGAAGGAGGATGACTGATGGTTACTTTTGTAAACTGCGTCACCAGGTCCTCATGACCATGGTGGTCTATATTGTTATTATCATACGCATCACTATCATCTAAAAAAAGGAAATTCTGTGAGCTTTGTGATAGATTTCTTGGGCGTCCTTGAAAGTGGGCCGTGTCGACGGTACCGTCATATTCGCTTTCATCAAACGAGAAAATAGCCGTCATTTTGAATAAATAATATTTTCTGGTACAACACTCTGCGTGTTTCACCAACGAATAAGAGAGATCAAGGACTTTTCAATCAATTTTTTTAACTTTTAAAGACTGTTTTTCACTCTTCAATAGGCAAACACTGCCTCACAATTAAAAGATACTCCTTGGAAAATAATAGTAACAATATCAACCGCCATTGAAAGGAAAAAAGCTGTATAGTTAAAAATAAAATGATCTGAATCACGCGTGTTCAAGATAGAAAATAATTAATAAATTGCCAGTTCACGTGTGATTAACTGGGAACGTTTGGTTGGAAGAATTTATTCTCTAGCCGCGCAAGCGGAGGATGAGCATTTGAGGGGAACCTTAATCTATTTAACCGCAGATAAAATAAAATAAGATGAATTATGCACAAGCAGTACGTACTGACATCTAATCAGCGCTCATCTAAAGTAATCAGTCAGGATGTCTGCCACCGGTCGACCTTCTGTGAGAGAAGGAGGAAGTTCTTTGGCTTCGCGAGCGGATGGGAGAGAGCCAGCGGTAATTTGGATAGGTGGGTGAGTTGGGCGAAGAGTCGAAATGGAGGGATTACGTCAATTCTGGTTCATTCACGAAAAAACTCTTCGAACAGAAGTCTGGTGCGGTCATCGCAGATCAAACTGACCCTGTTGATCGAGAACGGTCATCATTACCACTTACGACCGGGCCCTGAGCTCTGCCCAGATATAAGCCAGCCACCGGTCTGGCAAAAGTCCATCGGAGTGCTCTGCGTCCGGCAGCCGGGCTCTGCCCGGCTCCGCCCAGACCCGTAGCTCTACTTTGCTGAGAATCAGGGGTAGCGTATGGTTTTCCGGCCCATTTATGTATGTTACTGGTGGATGCCTGCTTAAACAGTATTCACTACTTTCATTCTCCACCCTGTCTAGCATGATGAAGTCCTTGTTATTCGAGCAAAGCTCGACTTACGGTCTGGGCAGAGCGCAGCCGCCGGAGGCGCCTAAATTAACAAAGTGCCTCCAATGGAAACAGGTCCTACTCTATGATTGTGTGATTTGATGACCGTTGGTTTAGGCTTCTTCGATGATACATAGCCAATAATCATCGATTCGGTGGTATGGGCAAACAGGAGGAAGGTCTGTTGCTGTTTGAACTGATAATGGGATATAACGCCAAGATATCCGAGATATGGTGGCTTTGACTGAAGATACGGGAATTGGGTAGGAAGAGATTTGAATAAATCAGTGATCAATTCGTCTTCGTTGTCGACAGCGGATAAGACTATATTGCATAGTAAAGAAGACAGATTGGTGGTGATGATATCGTCCCCATTGCCAGTAGAACAAAAGGCAACTATTTTTGTACTGTCGGCTATACTCTCCTTTCTAAGAGCGGTGCCTGGGCCAATCAAGGCAGCAGGTCCAACTCTGCCAGGAGGCTTCATTATATTTCCGCCCGAACTAGAGCAGACCGATATATTACCATACCGATCACCGCAAATGACTCCCACTGTATCATTGATGTTTTCATCCATGTTTGAGCTACTTTTGTTACTATTAATATTAACATCAGGATCGCCGATTATCTGATTTCTCCACTTTTCAAACGCTCGCTTGGCACTGGGGGTTATCTGCTCTTTATTAGATGCCAGTTTACAGCCTGACTGCACACTATAATCATACGCGCCAGGTCCACACAGAAAAACTGGCTTAGAAAGACCCCATTTACTGCTATCGCAACATTCGATAATATCATTGCCCATAGCTTTGGCTACTGAAATAGGATTCCTCACTCCGCTCAATGCAGCCACTCCTGTTCCTACCATTGACTGTGAATCGATCAATGAAGCGTCGCATTCCACTACACCCTCGGAATTAAGATTCGAGCCAATGCCGGCATTTGTCAACGATGAGTCCTCAAGTATTTTACAAACAGCTTCACAGGCATCTCTGGAAGAACAAGAACCATATGAGGAAGTTCCATCAACCGCAAGCATATTCATCCCTATCTGACAGGCTGTTCGGCATAACTTTGTATATCCAGATTCCTTCGATTTGCTATGTCTCCCAGCACCTAAATGGACGGCTACGAATGGGTCATATATGCCATCGTCCTCTTCTCTCCCATTCATTATACTATAGCCATTTAAACTGTGTCCACCGAGTTATTCTTGTTATTCAATTCAAATTGCATAACAGCAATATCGCTTCGCCTGACAGTAACGGGGTATTTCGTCTCTCCCCAATCTGTAACTAGTTTATCAAAGACAAATTTCGATTCTGAAGAATCGACTGCTAAAAGTCCTTTTGCTTTTAAAGGCTTCTTGTCGCGCAAGAGAATTTCCTGTACAGCAAATTGCGGACTGTTTCCGTTTGTATCAGGTCTGAGACCGTCTGTAAGAGTTTTATATAATAAGAAGGTCCGCTGCCTTTGACGAGCTGCTATTTCACTGGCCTGTAGTTCGGTGGACGATGGTGAGTTTACGTTCAGCGGGTCTATCTGATCATTCATAATATGCACACTTAATAAGTTAGTAAACCAATCCCAGCAGCTCCAAGAACGATTGTTATTATCAACTTAGATCCAAGACTGTATATAATTATTTATAGTGCGACACTGGCATTTAATTACGATAGAAGCTGCTCCATTTACCCCGATAGAGGAATAAATACCCGTTCATCGAAAACAGCCTATATAAATATCACATTTATTTACATTTATGCGTCTGATGGCAATTGTACAAAAGCTGTCCTGCTTCATCACACAGAGATAGACATCAGATACATTTCGTTCCTGATACAAAATTAAAGAAATACTGTAGCAGTTTATTTCTATTTTCGTCTAATATACCGCACAGATTGCATAGTGAAAAATAGAGTAAGGAGACCTTGGTAAGTGGGTCTTCTACAAACAACACGGAATCAACGAATAGATCTAGGAATAATTGTAGCAATAGTATATATATATCGGACTGGTGGAGTACAGAGACGTAGCGCGGCGTTTAAAAATAACATAACAGTAACAGTAACAACAGGTTGACAGCGGGCTTCAGTAGACATATTAGATATTCATTCATTGAGCAAATGTCGTTACCACCGTGGCGAGCGGTCGGCCAAGCACCGAAAAGTGAGTTTTCCCACCACCTACACTCGCGAAGTGAGCACAACGGGTCTGGGCAGCGCCCAGCCACCGGAGGTAGAATCGCCATCACTAACACCCCAGCTGCCTACACGGCTGTCTCAACCAACCAGACTCTTTCAAAGGGTAAAGCGCAAGAATCCGGTTCAGCGGGAAGTACAACAACGACTATAGAGTCGCCTATGCCGTCGTCTACAGGAACAGAGAAAGATAAAAACGATCAAGGACAGTGGCCGGCCACACTGAAGGATTTTGTGAGCAAATGTTTCAAAGAAGTGCATCCGGAAGATAGAGAAGTGATGGAACAGGAGTTGAAGGATATAATTACAAGGGCATTTGAACAGAAAAAAACATGGACTATTGACTGGAAGTCGATGTGGGTTCCAGTGATGCTGGCCAGACGGCATAAAGAACAGGGGTTGAGTAAGAAACAGCAGTTGAAAAAGAGATCTAATGCCGAGATGAGGACAAAGTCGGAAAGTATCGATGCCGCCGATGGTACCACTAGTGGAGTTGGTAGTGTGAGCGAGACCAACAAAAAGCCTGGGCTTAGTGTTGCCCAAGCGTATGCAAAAGTCAATAAGAATAATAACTACAGCGAAGAGGATTATGCTAGTGATAATAGACGAGAAAAGCGACTCAAGCGATTTGAAAAGGAGTCTAGAAACTCACCAACGCCCCCGACCAGCGGCAGCAGCCATAATAACATTACCAGCAGTTCTACAGTGGCGTTTGACGAGCCCATTGTTGGACGGTCAACCAATTTAGAAAAAAGATACCTTAGATTAACGTCGGCACCGGATCCAGAGCTGGTGCGCCCGTTACATATTCTCAAGCAGACATTAGAACTTCTAAAAAAGAAATGGCGTGACGAACAGAACTACCCGTATATTTGTGACCAGTTTAAATCGTTGCGACAAGATCTAACAGTGCAGCATATTGAAAACGACTTCACGGTATTAGTGTATGAAATCCATGCTAGAATAGCGCTAGAAAAGAGCGATTTGGGGGAATATAACCAATGTCAGAGCAGGCTGAAGGAATTGTATGACAAGGGGATCAGGGGAAATGAACGCGAGTTTCTTGCGTATAGAATACTTTATCTGCTACATACCCAGAACAGGGCGGAAATAAGCCATCTGTTGCGCAGTTTGAGCAACGATAATCGCATTCTTAAAGACCGGGGGATTTCCCATGCGTTGCTGGTGGATAAGGCAATGACCCGACGCAATTATCATCAACTGTTCCGTTTATATGTAGATGCACCGAAGATGGGTGGATATGTAATGGACTCCTTTATTCATCGAGAACGACTATCTGCGCTGTCAACGATCTGTTGTTCATATAAACCTGACATTTCGTTGGAGTTTGTGACAAAGGAGCTGGGGTTTGTTAACACCGAAGATTGCATTGAATTCCTGACCGAAAACGACGTGGCCGAATTCCTGAGCAGCGACCAAAAGAAACTAAGTACTAAAGAGTCGTATGTCAAGATCGAAATAGCTAGGCAACAGGCATATAAAAAGGTCGATATCAAGGGCCAGATTTAGCACCTCTCTTTCCATCTAGGCATTGACGTTATTTATTTAATACACCGTACCACCCACTGTCGTTTCTTTTGCGGATTTCTACCTAAGGTTGCCGGGTTCTGCCCGGATCCGTTGGTGTTTAGGGCGACTCTTCACTGTCCCATACGTAGTCTACCTCCAGCGGCCCGTCTCTGCCCAGACCCGTTGTGCTCGCTTCGCAAGCGACCTGCTTCTAATCGTATTTAATACTAATAATAATAACAATTTGTATATATATAGAAAGCACTGGTATGAACCAGTCTACTGTAGCCTTTTTATCGGGCGTTACTCATATGAAGGGGCCAGAGCAATGATCGAGAATGCTGATGATGCGCTCTCCCGCTGGATAAACTCTCGCACCTTCGTCAACACCGGTTCTGACAACAAGTCTTCACCGTCTTTTAAAGGGCCAAGGTCAATTGGCCCTTTTCGTCTTCCATCCAGTTCCACGAAGTGGCCCGAATTACGGGCTCTGGTTAAGCACACATAGTGGAATTCGACCTTGTCCTCGGCATTTGGCGCCACCGTATCGCCCTTAACACCAACTTTCGAATGCTCAGCTTCCAAATCCTTGCTATTCTCTAAAAGCTGGATTCGCTCCACAGTATTTAGCGGGATCGAATCTTTAATAATTTTGTCAATGATTGAGCCCGTTTCAATTAAATCTGGAGGGATCCCATTAGCCAGGGCATGTAACAGAGCCATTGTGCCACAGGCATTTCCAATCGTCTGTTTATACCATAGTGCCTTTTCTTCATTAGTTCCCGAGATCGAGTTGTAATAGTCGTCTGCAACATCTTTATCTGACTCAAGGCGATATTTCTCATAGCTCTCAGACACTGGGAATACTAATAATAGCGCATATACTGGCCTAGGAATTATCGCCAACATGTCTGGGTCATCAATTACATAAACATCGTAAAAAGAGAGAGCAGAAGTAACGCCGAGAGAATGGATCAGTTCGTCAAATACCTCTGGATTGCATTCTAATGGTATAAATTGCTTCTTCATATTGTATTCGCAGAGATGAAGATGGATTGTGGCGTTCGGTGGTTAATAAACAACATGTAGCCGTGCATCGAAATCGAAATGGAAATCGAACTGTCCCCACTCCACTCCTATCATTCTCTAATTACATAATCAGCTTCTTAAGTCTTTATACTTATACTTATTTCTATTTATCCTACTTAGGGGTACGCTTGTGTGCGAAGCGGAGCCAACGGGTATGGGCAGCGTCCATCCGTCAGAGTCCTCCCCATTTTTGTATGTAACATAAGTCTATTAAATGTGTTATGTTTTACTCAAATGCATTCAGAGACTTTAGATGGTCAACTAGTCTCTTGTAGTCGGCATGAAGTTCTCTGATGTCTGATAATCTAAGTGAGTCTGTATCAGTATTAAGAAATTTCTCGATGGGTTTGGCGGTTTTACTAGACGTAACGTTGGCAACAGCAATTGTGGTCGTAGTCGTATCAGATGAATTATCCTTATCTTCTTCAGCATGTCCTTGTCCAAATGAAGGAGACCTGAAGTTTCTCATTACTCCGCCAGCAAATTTACCAATGATTGAGTCAGTAGATCCAATACTACCGTTACCGGAGAGATGCAACGACGAGGATCTCGATCTTGAGTTTTGGTGAGCTGGTAAAGGTGGCAGTGGTGGTGGTGGTGGTGCCTGCATCTGCGCCTGTGGAGCAGCATTTACTGGAGTGCTACGGCCTGGGGACGAAGATAGGTTATCATCAGACAATGGGCGATTGGACGGTTCTGCATTATCGCCTGTTGCAGGACCAGGACCGTCAAGACCAACTACTTTACGAGCTTCTGCAAGAGTATCGGGATACTTTTCTTCCATCTGCCCATCCTTTTTATCTATAAATCTGCCAACTAGGAAGCGATAAGAACTTCCTACTGTAGAACTGAGGGATTTAATGCTCTGGTCGGCCGAGTTTACAGCGTTCGAGGCGATATCGCCAGGGTACAATATTGATAGGCGTTTTCCAAGCAATCCTCCATTGGCAGCAGCAACATTGGAACTGCTACTTTGTCTTCTTGGAGAAGTAGAAGAGGCGATTACCTGCTGGAGAGAATTGCTTCGTGATGATCTAGGAGATGAGCTTTTTAGTGGATCAGAATCTGGTCGGGTTAATAGTGGAGTGATGTCGACAGAGCTAGGAATTGATGAAATATCAATATCCAAAGCTTCCAAAGTAAGCGTTTCTAAGAATTCAATAGCCGCTTCGAAGTTTGTTAAACAGTACATATCCTCCCCTTGAAGGAATTGCTTATTACGGAATCGTTTAATAAAATTCATATTCAGTCGCAAATTAGGTGTTTCATAATGAATAAATGTAAACAGCAATGCAGGAAGAATGGAATCAGCACTGGTCTGATCACTGCGTTTTTCAGTGAGTGCAGCGACCAGCACCTTGTGTGCTTTAAGAAGATGATTTAGTTTCGAGCGAGGATTTCTAGCCCGATCCATATTTACAAGTTCGTCCCCAGCTTCGCTGAGGAGAGGCAATAGTTCGGATTCATTGATTGGTAATGCAAGATGGTCAAGAGTGACAGGGATAGCTTTTAAAGCTCGCACGCGAGCCTGAATATGGTCATTACGAGGTCTATCGTCGCCAAATGCAATGCTGAAGATTTTGTTATAAACAGTTTCACATGCCAACGCTTCAGCAGATTCTGTTAGTGATTTGATTCGAGATGGTCGCAATGATCTCTCTCGTTTCTTTTCGGCGATTTCTCGATATGTTTGCATCGGCACTTCCTTTGGAGGACGGGTTTTTTGATTGCTTGATGATGATCCAATAATATATTCCTCTGCTTGAATTGTAAACTGGCGATAGAAATCTTGGTATAAATCGGCAATTTCATCACCACTCAGGGGAGTCATATATCTCGGTTCTTGGAGACTATGAATAAATGTATCTACAGCAGGAGCTAGTTTACGAGGAAGAAGAGGAGTTTGTTGCTGTTGCTGTTGTTCATTATTGTCACCATAAAGAAGTTCTGTTGAATTTTGAGAGTGAGATCTTCGTCTGGGAAGAGGTGGAGGCACTTTGGATTTTCTAGGACTAGTATTGGCACTGCTATTATTTTCATTTTCATTTTCATGCTGTTCCACCACTCTCTCTAAAGAACTACTACTGCTTCGAGCAGACCCTAGACTCGGTTCTTTACTCGGGCTAGAAGTCAAGTCTAGACAAACTGCTGAAACTGCTGAAACTGTTGCGCTTGTTGAACCTGTTGAAGTACTGTTATTATTGGTGTCATTATCGTTATTACCAATGTCAATTAACTCTTCCGCATCTGCAGGGCCATGGGTACCATCATTCTCAGGCGTAATGCCATAGCTCTCTTTTTCCGACTTTCCAACCAACCAAGACCGAGTTCTATCAATAGGAGGAGGAGTATGAAATAAAGAGCCAGACTCGCGAGATGAACGCAAGCTTGAAGCTGCGTGAGCCATGGCAGTCAAATCATCAGTGCTGGATTGACGGTCCATACTAGCCATAGTAGTGGCTGTAGACGACGATGATTTGATCATTAAGAGAGTGCTTTTTTCGTCGGACTGAAGTTTTCACTGATTCTTCTCGTTGTCGTCCTAAACGTAACGTGTCTTCGGCACTTGCTATAATGGTATTTCCGTACTGTTCAGCGCCACAGCTGTAAAGACTAATATAACAATAACAGTAGGATATATATTTGGCAGGATCTACCGGATGTCGTCGCCTTCGCTATCAAATCAACTTTTGTATGCAAGGAGAGATAGAGATAGAGATAACCAACCGAATCACCCAAGAAAGGCTGTATAGTTGGTGTTTTTGCGGAACAAATGAAGTAGAACACCCAAAGTAATACTCAACCAGAACGAGAAATATAAAAACTTTCTTATGAATGAGCTATTTCTAAGATTGGTTATTCACTACAACCTGCTAGTCACCGGACTACTAAAAGTAGTTTAAAATTAATCAAGGGTGCTGTTGCCGCCAACTCCTGAGCAGCCCTGCGATATATGGCACCCTAAACCTAAGTTGAATATATAATATAGAGGAGTGTAGCTGTAGCTATAATAATTGACGCGATAAAACAAGGAGGTGTTGTCAGGGGTTGTACAACTTATAGACGAATACTTGAAGAGTAGCCGCCTAAGTGTGTGTTGGTACGGTACTGTTCGGTTGTATGCTCGCCTTTATGGTTTCTATTTTCGATAGGAATTTGTTGAACCCTGGTCCACCACATGTCCAGAGATTATTATGATGTCATAATGAAATTATGAATATAGTAATTTAATTTTGAAATTAACTATGTATCTTTTACGTATGGATAGTCTCTATGGCCTTCCGTACAAATAATAACAACAACCGAATCACTGGTCAATCCAAGACAACCTGGGTCACTATTAGCGACATATTTCAATCCTGCTAGTGTAGCTGCTCCACATGGCCCAGCATTGATTCCATTTTTCTGGAGATATTTGATAGCTTCGTGTGATTCTGTGTCATCTACCGTAGTGCCCGCATCAACTCCATACTTCAGAATTGGCCAGGCTGCTGATGATATGGTTCCACAGTTAAGACCATTCATAATCGTATATGTAGTCTCAATTGGAACAACCTTGCCTGCTTGAAGGCTTGTTAGGAGTGAAGCAGCCACAGTAGGTTCAACAGTCAAGACTCTGTAGTTTCGTCCTTGAGATTTACTATACCCAACTACTGCCTGGGCTAATGAGCCGACTCCTACTGGCACCACAACAACTACATTATCCTTAGACCCGCTTAGTTGCCTTTCTATTTCCGTCATCAGTATTGAATAGCCATCAACAATCCATTGAGGAATTTCCTCATATCCGTCAAACGCCATGTCCTGGATAAGTAGGCCGTTTTCAGTCGTGCTGGCTGCTTTCCTCGCTGCGTCCACTGCATCGTCATAGTTGCCATCCACAATAATCACTGTAGCACCTTCGTTGGAAATATTATCTCTTACCTGTTGAGTAAGATCATTTGGTGTATAAACCACAGCCCTGATACCAAACTTGGTAGCCATTTTAGCAACCGCTCTTCCATGATTACCGTCTGTTGCAGCGAATAATGCAGTCCCCCTTTTTCGAGCTGCGGTGCCAACGGTTTCAAAATCGCTATCCAAAGGAAGATTCGACTGTTTGACTAGTGCTCGGAAAATAGCCCACGTCGCACCGAGTATTTTGAATGCCGGTAGATCAAAACGATCTGTTTCGTTTTTAACATGGACTGCTTTAACGCCAATCTGTTTGGCAAATTCATTCAGGGGGACGAGTGAAGTTGGTGCATATCCACTAACTTGACTATAGAAGGTCTCAATAATGCCCGATTCAAGTGGGCTATTGTATTTCCATGATTTAGCATCAGGATTTTTATAGAGGGTGCGGTACTTCATTGCGCTGGACGTTTACTTTTCTAATTTGACGTTGAAGTAGTCCTGATATATATATATATATATGCACAGTTGACGCTTGATAAGATAAGCGCTATCTTTTGACGTCCGCACTACTAGATAGGAAAGCTGATGCGGATCATACAACCGCGCGAACAACAAATGAAAAACAAATAGCCGACAAAGTGACAGAGTTGACATTGGATTTCAACTGTTTATTCAAAATTGAATGTGAGACAGACTAGTGGTTTTCTATACACCAATTGTCTTGTCATATGGGACTCGTTTCGCTCTATGTTATCGTCTGTTCAGGTCCATGTCTCACCTCCTCCTTCATCTCCCTCCACCTTTGTTAACATTCATATCCACCACTCTATTAATAATCCGATCCGCTGATTATCCCGCTGATGAGGATAGATAGACATGGCTGTCATCAAGCACCCCCACTGATATCTACAGATAACCCCCACAAATCGCGGATTACTCTCTATCTTATCTTACGAGAGCCCCCACCCATGGGTGAAATAGTGAAATACTATATATATGGCCGGTAGGTCGGTGGCTCTCATTCTAGGACTATCCATCGTACTACTCTTCCGTTACGAATATGTCACCATTTAATCTCAAGTGGGGTATCTTCAACACTGGAAATATTGCAGAGACGTTTGTACAGGATCTTCTGTTATACCCTCCCGAAACCAGAGGGGTAACTGACATTCAACATTCAATTGTAGCAGTTGGGTCAGGGACATCCAGAGAAAAAGCACAAGCTTTGATTGATTCTACCATTGATATTGGGGACGAAAAAGGTCTTGACCTAAGAGAGAAATTCCAAAATGTTACGACCTATGGGTCATATGAAGAACTAGTAGAAGATAAAAATATTGATGTAGTGTATATTTCTACCCCCAATGCTCTCCATTACTCTTGTTGCCTGCTGGCATTGAACGCCGGAAAGCATGTTTTACTGGAAAAGCCATTTACTACCAATACGGCACAGGCTGTCCATTTGGCGGTTGTAGCAAAAGCGATGGGTCTCTTCCTGATGGAAGCAGTTTGGACGAAATTCTTTCCACAGACCCTTGAATTGCAAAAGCGGTTATTCGAAGACCGCGCCATTGGCAAGATTAGAAGAATCTCCGCCGATCTCAGCAAATTTGCAGCCACTGATCTGTCACACAAGAAGTATATGCCGTCCTTAGCGGGTGGCACTCTCCTAAACCAAGGAATGTATGCCTTGACATGGGCATTCTTATTTGGCTATCGCGACCCTGAAAATGAAAAGAAGCCTCCAATTGTCCGTAGTCTTGCAGTAAAGAATCCCAAAGTCGACGTAGACCAATCGGTTGGTATTCTACTGGTATTCCCAGGATCGAATACCTTGTGTGTAGCCACCAGTTCAATGGACATTACTACTGCTAATGGCCACTCTGTCTTGATTGAAGGTGATAATGGGTATGTTGAAATCCCTCGCGGTGCTAATAGGCCTGAGAATTATAAAATCACCATCGACGGGAAGACAGAAACGGTTGAGTTCGATGTGCCAGGCTATGGATTCTATTTAGAAGCTGACTCAGTGGCTCGTTGCATTAGAGACGGACTAATAGATGACCCGCTCTGTCCTATCAAAGAAACCATTGAGCTTACTAGTGTCATGGACCAGGTACGTCAACAGAACGGCCTTCAGTTCCCTCTCGAGGTTGAGGACCTTATCTGACAATTGTTTGTATGTGGTCCCAGCACTCCGCGGAGCGGAGCTGCGGGTCTGGGCAGAGTTCAGCAGAGCAGACTCCTTATAAATTAATTATGTATTTAATAAGCGATTCCAAGATGAAGATACGCTACAGGCCGTCCATCGAGGCCTTTGGCATTTACAGCCTGCTCAATACCAGGCTCTAAATCTAAACAATTGTCATCGAACTTCACGTCGTCGTGCTCCAGATTAAAAATAAGACCCTTTACAGGAACTTCTGAGCGCACTGAGATGACGTCAGCATCGACAGATAGCTTAATATTGGGATTTCCAAGATCGAGATACTTCAGTGGCTGTGGCCAGTTTGAAGTTCTTGCCAGAGTGGTGCCGCCGAGTGCTTCTAATCGAGCAAACACAATGCAAGCTTCAGATTCTTCGTTTAGTAACTCGGTCGTCAGTTCAGTGCTACGGTTGGCTGTTAGCACAGCCCTGGAGATGGTCTTGGTCCATAAACGCCTTCCGCAAATATTATAACCATTTAGAACCAGATCGGTGACGACGTCTGAAAGAGTGAAATTAGATCCCCATACCTCCAGATGAGTTTTTTTTTGAATATCGGCATCAGTATATTTGGATTTTTTGATTTCCTCAGTCTTTCGGAAAATGCCAACAGAGATGTCAGCAATATCTCGCTTGATGGCATAGAAAGAAGCCTTCGGTCTTAACGAGTAGTCCGCTAACGACCAGCTTACTACTGGCCAACAGTCGTTCAATTGCCAAACCAACGAACCGGCGCAGTATTCTTTTCCGGGACCTTTCCACAGTCGTCTCCAGGACTGGTAAGCGCAGCTCAAAGCTTCGGCCTGAAGTAGTTGAGTCGCATACACATATTGTTCAATTGAATAACCGTGTCTGAAGTTATCAATTAAATATAGAGCCAACGAAGATTGATCTCTAGGAGCTTTTTGGTGGTCATCCATGACTTTTGACTGGATATATTTGTCGTTGTCGTTCGTAATAAACTCGTTAATTGTCTTCATATTAGGGTACGACTTCATTCCGAATTCAGATACAAATCTGCCGGAAATAGTGTGGTATTCTTGATATGGCAATTGCTTTCCATCTGCCATCCAAACTTCCCAGGAATGAGTGTCCCCATGATCTTTCGAGTTGCTCGCGTCTCCTCCCCAAGGAGATCCGTAGTGATAAGGAACAGTAGTCAGTGATTCACAAACTCGCTTTAAGATTGTTTCGTAGATATATCTAGCAGAGAAATTGGTCTGTAACCAATTGTCAGGGTCCATGTCTTTAGGATCGTACTCCAGCTTATAATGTTCTGCAAACATATAATCCTCATTATTACCACACCAAAGAGCAATTGATGGGTGAGATCGGAGCCGTCTAACATTATGAATCGCTTCGGCCTTGACGAGCTCCAAGTAGTGTTCGTCAGTAGGATACGCACCACAAGCAAATTGAAAGTCGTTCCATACAAGAATACCTAGTTCATCGCAGGCTTCATAGAATGCATCATCTTCGTATATACCACCACCCCATACACGAATCATGTTTTGATTCCCATCAGCGGCTAGCTGGACCCAATCACGGAGTCTTTTAGCATCAACATTCGGCAAAAACGAGTCGCAAGGAATCCAATCAGATCCTTTGCAGAAAATTGGAATTTCGTTGACCTGAAAAAAGAAGCTCGTGCCTTTTTCACCTACCAGAGGTCTCTGAATAAGTTCGAGCTTTCTCAAGCCAACTTTGATTTCTTTATAGTCAATGACGTTATTTGACGAGATAACAGATGTGCGAAGGGTATATAAGGACTGGGGGCCGTAACCAATAGGGTACCATAATTCTGGAGTTTCAAGGTCAAACATAGTATGTTTGCTAGTACCAGTTTTGACATCTACAACATCTCCTCCTGGAGAAGTAAGTTCAAAGCGGACTTCAACTGGCCCGTTGCTGACGACTTCACCGGTAACATTCAACCTTACATTGGAGCCTTTGAACTCACACTCGTACGATACGTCGGCAATTCTCGAAGAATATATTTCTAACCAGATTGGTTTCCATGGCCCAACAGTCAACAAAATAGGGCCCCAGTCCCAGCCATAATGATAGGGCGCTTTTCTAACTGCTAATCTAGAGGCAGTGACACCATTCCAGCAGAGAAATGGCGATCCACGCTTTTCTTCTAGCTTTTTACCAATGACATAGGTAGATTCAAAGTGAATCAAAAGTTCATTTTCTCTTTCGAGCTTCTTTGAAACATCTATTCGATATTGCAGAAACATATTTTCAGCATATAGTATTTTCTGACCATTGAGAAAGACGGTAGCATGAGTATCCAAGCCATCGAAAACTAATTCCGAGGTTGCAATCTCATCTCTCCCCTCTACAGTAAACTTGGTCTTATAAATCCACTCGCGTTCTCCAATCCATTGAACTTTGGATTGATTCGAGTCTAAGAATGGGTCCGGAATCTTACCTTGGGCAAGAAGGTCAATTTGCACCACGGTAGGAAACTGAGATACAGAAGAATAGTCTGTATCAGGCAGATCAGCCTGTTTAAACTGCCAGCCAGAGTCAATTGCTTGTCTAATCATTGCTTATTTCTCGGCTGAAAATAGAAAGAGAAATGGCATCCTGGTTTATTTATAATGGTATCTCTCCGCAATGCGAGAGCATCCCACTCTTACTATAGCCATGCATGGCCTCACGACCCCCACCTGGACCCTGCTTTAGCCGTCAAATTAGCCGGGCAGAGAGTGAGATATATAGTCTTGTGCAAATTGTTAGCCCGTTTGACGGCTAAATTGATAGTTCTGTTCCTGTTGCAATTTGGCGCCCGGGCTCTGTCCGAACCCGTGGCTCGCTTTACTCGATTACAGGGGATCCCTGCATCTCCCGGGGACTGATACTACTCTATGAAGAAGATCCACGGGCCTAGCAGAGCCCAATTCCAGTCATCGGAGGCTCAGACTGCCTTGGGGTTCCTTTATTGATCTGACAACAACAAGAATAACGGCTATAAATGCGTTATAGCCGTATCACGTGATATTGAGGCCCTTATCGGACTAAAACGGATATTTACCCTCGTTCCATTATTTATTCTAGCTTCACCGATTGGCTTCTAGAAATTTCAACTGTAAATTAATATACATGGATAAAAGAAAGAATTCCTATCATGATAAGATTAATTGAAAATGTTCTATAGCAGCAACGGCAGTACTAGTAGCAGTGGTAGTAATAGCAAGAAAAGACCTGCTCCAGAGTGTTCTACATCGGAACGGGCCAAACGGCAGCTGGTAGACCATTTAGCTCAGCTGTCATTAAATGTTGGCTTAAGGCAATATGATGTTGATATAAATACCCATGGGGCGAGCAAAATAAGTGGTGATGATTCGACATCATCGCTGGCAAATGACTACATGGATATCAGTAGTCCTACTACAGTGTTTATTCCTTCTATAGACGATTTTTTATCTGATGAAGGAGAGAACGACTTCAATGCAAATAAGCAGTACTTTAATACATTACCCTTGTCAGTGTTGGCTAATCAACCGGCGATCAAGGCGCATTTTTATCAACGCCCATCTGCTGCGTTGATATTGTATGAACCGGTGTCGTTGACTATTTGGAAACCATTCTTCACATGGCAATCAAATATCAAGCTGGTTAGTATGAGCGATGAGGACATAGAGATCGAACCTTATGATAATGATACAATGACGGATGAATATAACAATTACGATGGCCAAGGAGGAGGAGGATACGAAGCAGAGTATGAACCAATGAACATTGATTAGCCAACTGGCTACTATTTATTCAATATATATATATCTACTAATAGGTGTGAAATTGTAATGGACCAGCCCATCTCCTCAGTCGAGCACCATTAATGTAAACAAAAATAATCATACAAAGGGCATAAGTGCAAATACCAGCCATGGTAGCGAAAGCGGCAATGGCACCTGTTTTGCCCACCCATTTAACCATAAAAAAACTAACTACAAAACCACCAGTAGTTCTAGCAAAATTAATCCAAGTATTAATTTCTCCACTTGCCTGAGGATAACAATCAAGATTATAAGCATTTAGAGCAGTGGTTAGGATCATCACTGAGAAGACATATAAACCCCAAGCAAGGCTGGCAATCATATAATGATAATGCCTCTCCAGTGCGAACCCTAGTAACAGTAATCCAGCGATTGTAAATGGGAATGAAATGAAAATCGCCCTTAATCTTACTTCGGGCAGAAACTGCCCGTCATGCTGCTTCATATATCTGTTACCAATAGCGTCATGGAGCCAATGTCCAGCAAGCTCACCGATAAGAGTTGCCACAATAGGAGTGAAATAAAAATAGCCAATTTGTTTAAGACCAAAGTGGTATTCACTGGTAAGAAACATGGATAAAGTGGTATTGATTCCTACTACCCACGCAAAGGTCAATGTATAATATAATGCACTAAGAAATACCGTTGGCTTCAAAAGAACAATAATCGGTCTCATTACAGCCTCTTTAAATGTATTTCGTAAACGTCTTGATTTGTATTGTTCAACGCCTACCAGGCGAAGTAGCCTAGAGACCCTTTTTGGTTGCTGAAACTCTGGGATAGTACGGTCATAAAAAGTTTCATCGATAAATAATATGGTCATAATCAATGCCAATCCAGTGAGAACTGAATATAGACCAAATGGCCATTGCCAGTTCTTGCTAGTGTTGAGCAGAAACGCAGATAATAATGGTCCCAAGTAAGGAGAGAATATAATAAATCCACAGAGAATATTCACCTTGCGTGGCTTTTGGGAAAAGAAAAATAAATCTTCAATAAACATCAGTCCTCCAGACTGTGATACAGTGGAGAAAAATCCGTTTAAGATTCTCGCCGCTGTAAACTGGTCAAAAGTAGACGCAGTAGTACACCAGATGGCAGTCCATACAGCCATTATTAGAAACCAAAACATCACTGGAGCTCTACCAAAATAGTTTGATAGTACATTTACAAACAGTCCACCACCTCCTAACATGAACGCGTTTCCTGCCTGTGAATGATTGACGGTATCAGGAGTTATACCCCAAACAGCGGCCTGTGGAATCAGCGTTACTGCTCCTGTCGCACTACCATAGTCAGGTAGGAACGCACTAAATGATACTACTAATAGAATAACATTTTTCTTTGTTTCACTCCAATTCAATGGATCTAATACGCTATCACTGGGCTGCGGATCAAGGACATTGCCATGTTTATCGATCTTGTACGGCGGCCTGCCAATGGGACATGAAATGCTATTCTCATCTTTCTCCTTGGACACATCCTCAATAACTTGGAATGTGCTTTCTTCCATTTCTTTCGCCATATTTCTTTGGTTGTTGGATTTAAAGTTGGTAGTGATAACGGCACAATGAGAGTTTTTGAAAACAAAAGAGACAATGATCAACGGCTGGTGCAAATAAATGCTAATAAGCTTTTTTGTCCTTATCTCTCTTTCCCAAATAGTAAATTTTATCGGCTATAGTATGTTATTACTATTAAGACTAATATCCGTTTTTCCTGTGTAACCATCAATCTCTATATATACACATATACTCAGCCAGTAGTAGCCTCCATCATCTTCTTCGTTATCGTATCTTGATAAGATATACCCCGCAAAAGTATGGAAGATAGATTTACCAAATCTGCTTTTGCCCGCCCACACTTTTGTCTATCATATGTAACGTAATTCCTGACATCCAAAGCGGGGATCTGTTACCGCCGAGCGCGCGCGCGCGTAGTTGGGAACAACCCAGTGGGCAAAGCACAGCCGTTTCCTAGTCACGTTCTCTAGAATATTTCTCCTGCTATTATAATGTTATCCAACGGAAGAAGATTATTCCCATTTAATAGCTGTTCTTCCCCACAAATGATGTATTAACATGGTAATTGTCGGACGTGAGCGTAGCTTGACGGCTGGATCTTTACAGGTCGCGAAGCGAGCACAACGGGTTCGGGCAGAGCCCGGCCGCCGGAGGCAGACAAGTAATAAAAATACATGGATTGGTATAATGACGACAAACCTACCTTGCAATGCCCTCTTCCATCTTCTTGAGCATGGAATCCACCTGCTCCGTGTCCTCGGTAAGAACTTTGGCTAGATAGGAAATACCTGTTTGCTGGGCTTTGAGGATCTTAGAAAGCTTGTCGAGCTGTTCCTCGTCACGCTCCCAGTCAAGGATGTTTGAAGAGCCAATAGCCGTCGAGCCATTGGATGCAGAAGTAGAATTGGTTGCAGAGTTCGCAGTGCTGCCGTATACCGAGATCTGGTGGTCAAGAGCTCGCGCGCGTTCGCGGAGAACCTTCATACGAGCCCATACTTCGTTGATGCGACCAAACACGGCTGGGTTGTCGATTTCTTTATTCAGCGCCTCGAACTTCTGCTTGAGAACCTCTTCATCAGGCCGTAGTACATAGCCTCTGCTTTTGATGACTTGGATTTTCACTGCCAAGGCCAGCGTTCTATGTACCAGCTTGCTATGACGAGCCTTCATCTCGCTGATTTTCACCGTCGTATAAAGATCATGGCGCGTCGACAGCTCGTTTAACTTGTTATTAATCTCATGCATTCTTAACCGGTAAGCATTGACTTGCTGCTGCTGAAGAGCCACTCGTTTTTGTAAATCCGAGAATCCTACTGCCAGCACTGGCACTGACGAAGCATCTGGTCGGTTCTTTACGGCTTCATCCCACTTGGACTGGTCCTGATCAGGTGGTTTGGCATACAGCAGAGCCTGTTCGGCAGGAACCTTATTATAAAAATAGTATTGGAACCCGCAATTTGGGCTCGTCGGGTCACAAGAGTCTTTAATCTTTTGTAACTGATCCACCACAGACGGCGATAAATTTGTAGCCGTCTGAGGGCGAGGTTGGGCCGGAGCTTGAGAATTGAAGCTAATGTTCATGGACGAGCCTAAATTCGAAGGCTGGACATTTGTAGTAGACATACCAAACGCAGGCCCCGTTGTACCGCCTCCACCACCACCTCCAACTCCCGTATTAGACGATCCAAATAACGAACCACCCGCTCCGCTACCAAACGTCGACTGACTAAGCTGGTCTGAAGGCTTTGACCATGAAAACGATGGCTGACTCATCTCTGCTATCTCGACTCTTTCTTCTCTCGGTCCGCTCGTTCACCAGCATCGAAATTTCACCTTCACGAACTAACTTTGTTTACTTTGTCAAGCATGTATTAGGGTTACCGCCGCGTACGCCGCTTCACCACTGGCCTGCCTCCGGCGGCTGGGCTCTGCCCAGACCCGTAGCTCGCTTCGCTCGGGCTTGGATCGTGTCCTTTGACAATGCTGCGTGACAATACGATCCCAGCACGAGCGAAGCGAGCTACGGGTCTGGGCAGAGCCCAGCCGCCGGAGGCAGGACCAGGGATCAGTCTGTGAGTTAACTGAAAAATTAAAAGTACAGGTTTCAAGAAGGTAAGAATTTCAAAAACAATAACGGTCAAAATACAAATACTAATCAATTAACTGAAAGAAGAAGTTGGCTGGATGTTGGGAACAGGAGACTTTTGTAAACCGCTCTCGTGTAATGTCAAACAAGAATTATTATAAACCGTACCTGCCGAGTTTAAAAGCGTGGGAAAACGTTTCGTGAGGGGGGTCATTGGATGGAGGAGTGGTTTAGAAAAGAGCAATGGCAATGCCGGCAGCAGCGGCCATAAGCCCGCTGTTGAGCATGACAGTGCCGGCAGCACCAGACGCTTGCGTACTGCTAGCACTAGCGGTAGAGCTGGCAACGGAGCCAGAGGTGGGAGCGGTTTCTGGTGAAGCAGACGACACGGCAGCGGAAGAACTTCCGTTGCTGAAGAGAGCGGTTGACAATGAAGAACTAGTCGAGTTGATATAGGCCGCAGAGGTGTGGAACGCCGAGGTCGTAGTGGCATTGACAGTCGAGGTGGTGGAAATAATTGAAGACGACGAGTTGGTCACGGAAGATAAGTAAGTGGACGACGGTGCCGCAGAGCTGGCGGTGGCATTGATGGCAATGGCTAGAATTGGAGCAGGCTCGGTAGTAACAATAGCTTCAGTTGAAACAGCAGTGGATTCGTGGTAGATGACGGATCCAGAAACAACCGTCACGTAGTCGTAAATAGTCGAGTAAATGGTGGTGGTGATTTCAACCGAAGCCTGAGCAGAGACGGTAGCAGCAGCCAGAGCAAAAAGAGCAGAGGTAAGTGCGAACTTCATGGTGACTGAGACGCGGGTATAATTGAAAGAAGTTGAAAGTTGAAAGTTGAACGCGATATTACAGGCTATTCTAGACGTGAATAACAACAAACGAAGGACTAACCAAGATTTTTAAACGAAGGAAAACAGTTGGTTAAAATGGCGCGTAGAGAGAAGAATCACAGATTTGTCACTTTTAAGTACGTGAAGTAAGAAAAAGGAGAAGAAGAAGAAACAGAAGGAAAAAGGACAGAAGCAGAAGAAAAATAGGAGAAGAATGAGAAAAATAAAAAAGAGCGGACACCAGCAGGACCGAGGGTTTAGAGCTTGTTTGGGCACAGACATGCAGGAAAACTATGCAGTGCATTGTGTACATATTGCTCGTTTCGGGAAGTAGAAGGACGATGGCAAATATGTAGATTGGAATAGGGGTGAAAAGTAAACAAAAAGAGAAACACAGGCGAATAGGGAGTAATAGGGGTAATGTGTAATAGGAGAGAACAGATGCTGCTAAAGAGAAGAGAGAGCAGCAGCCGAGCGCTAATTAGCCGATGGCATCACTTAACTGAGATGATTCTGTTTCTGGGTCTTCCTTGGCGCTACCTGTGAAACACCACCAAGACCACGATCCAGGGACAGACAAATCGGTGCCAAGGGTAGTACTACATACAATTGGATCGCGACTCCCGTGCTGCCTCCGGCGGCTGGGCTCTGCCCAGACCCGTTGCTCGCTTCGCTCGAGCGTGGACCACAGCGGCACGTTCGCGACGCGACACACTTGCCCAATCGCTGAAGGCCGCTGGACGAGCGAAGCGAGCAATGGGTCCGGACAGAGTCCGACCGTCGGAAGCGCCAGACCCACTCCAAGGACCAGGGTCCGAGCGCGTCTGTCTCATGAATCTCTACGTGTCGCCGATGTAAGGTTCACGGACTGTCCGTATTAGGCAGGTGTAGAACCCGTTTAAGACGCATGGGCTAGCTGTACTACAGTTTAGGAAATTTAAATTCCATTCTTAGCAGAAAGACAGGGGCAACCTCGATGCGGCAGTAGACAGCATAAGACGTTAGAGGTCGACAGAGATGACCGTATCCGACTCTCCAGACCCTTCTACTCATATGCGACAATACAGAAACAGGAAACAGATTAAAGTTAACATTTCATGGGGGAAAAAAGCCAGTCACCTGCTACCGTCCGAGTGATTTCCCAAGTAATTAGGTTAGATTTCGCGGAAACATCGCCCGGACCTCACGAACCTTAGATCGGGAACGGTATCCCACCCACTTCGACTGTGAGTGACTCGCGTCCGTCTTCGGGGGCTGGGCTCCGCTCAGACTCGTAGCTCGCTTCACTCGTGCGTGGACCACGGCGTATATCATATTGCGCGGACAATGAAACATGTATCGGTTGTACCTTCGCTGTGCCTTCGTGATTCGCTGCACTCCTGTTTAGACCACGACACCTAGTACGAAGCGTAGGCTCGCCGTAGGCCAAGGACCGAGCGAAGCGAGCTACGGGTCTGGGCGGAGCCCAGCCGCCGGAGGCAGCACAAGGGACGAGCGAAGCGAGCAGTGGGTGTGGGAGGGGCCCAGGAAGGTGAGCTAGGGGAGTCAAAAATAAATACTATATTGTAGTGTATACTACTAGCCTAAACGGCGCTCGAGCTCTAACTCGATCTCTTCAAGAGCTCTCATTTGAGTACGAGTCGTGAAAGGTTGGCGTTCGACAAAGTTCATAACGACTTCGAGGTAGCTGAGCACCTGGCCGGGTGAAGGCAGGAGGGCGTCCGAGTCGACACTAACGGTAGCGAGTTTCGAAGTATCGGCCGAGTCCTCTTCTTCGTCTTCGTCGTCGATCTGAGAAAGACCAAGGTGGTAGTTGATGATGGCCTGGAGAACCTCGGACTCGTCGACGTCTTCTACGCCAACCGACTCTTCGGCGGAAAACCCGATGAAACTGCCAAGATCTATCATATCTGCGAGCTGCTGGGTCTGCCAGAGCTGGCCATAGCTGGGTTCTAGGATCTGGGGGGTTGGGAAGTTGACAGTGGTCACGGCAGCACCATTGCTACCACTCATCAGATTAGACGAAGGAGGCGGCATGATCAAGGTCGAGCTGGTGTTGCTGCCATTACTGGTGGCCGAACCGGCTAGAAGTTTCTGCCGAGCCTGTTTACCAAGCGTAGGTAGCACAGACGCTTCGTGAAATGCGTACCTGATGGAGTCTGGCGAGATATCATGGTCCCACGCCTTGACGGCCCATCGAAGCGCTTCTCGCATTGTAACGACTTCCAGCGGGTTCTGACCCTTGGCGTATGACTGGTACATAAAGTCGAGCCAATGTTTTCTGTAAAATATCTTGAACTGTTCAATGATACCCTTATCAAGAGGCTGGAAAAATGACACTGAATTCGATGGCAGGAACTGGACACGAACATTGGATGGTGGCGGTGCTTCAGCCAGACCCTGGATATGAGCAGAGAAATTATCCATGACCAGTAACACCGACCGCGACCCAACATGCTCATAAAACGCCTGTAACCACTCTTCCATGATAGAACCAGTAAGCCACGCATTCTCATTTGATCTCCAATGACTGTCAATGGCAGGGAGATTGACATTAGCTAAACTACGATACTCTCGCGCCCGTCCAATACTCCAAAGCGGTAATTTGTCAGTACCAGACGCGTTAGTAGAAAGCACTAGCGTGATCTTGGATCTATCTCGGGCAGTACTGCTGGAAGTAGGTGGCCTTCGCCAGAATAAACTGGTCTCATCCATTGTATAGATATTTTCTGGTGCATAGTTACCAGTCAACTGTTGTATAGACCGAATGTCTACGGCAGTAGCATCCCCGTATTGTTTGTAAGTCTTGTAGCGGCCTTTGAACCGTGACACCCAGCCGTTGGAAAATGTTGGCGGGTTCTGGTCTGCGTACATGGGGATTTGCTGCCAGATGGTCTTGGCTGCCTTGGTCAAGGTTTCTCCAGAAACTGCCGACGGAAACGCGCTTTTACCCCGTTTCTTCTCAATAGCTTGTAGATAGTCAAAAAGAATTGCCTCGAGCTCGGGCCATTGAGCACTTCGTTGTCGGAACGCTGATGAGGGCGCCCCGACGGCGAAATCGAGGTGTTTGTACCGGTCATGAAGAGAGTGTGAGATGGCCGCTTGACTAATGACACGACCGAAATTCTCATGGAACCAAATAATTGACTTGGCCTGACTCGGACGCGGGTCTTGAGAGAAAAACCATTCCCGCAATGCTTTCCGCTGTTCATGCGTGATGGCAGTACGTTTAACACGAGGCTTTCCATTAGGATCATGTTCGTCTTCTTGGAGCCCACTTTCATTGACGTCCACGTCTACATCATCCACATTACCATCTACATCAGTCACGCCATTTGCAGCATTGGCAACAGCAGCAGCTACGGCAGCTACTGCTTTAGCAGCTTCTTCGTCAGTAGCATTCGTTGCATGGTTACCTCCGTGGCCACCGCCATGACCGCCTAATCCCATTCCGACAACGGCAGGGTCCAAATTCGACCCCAGGCCAGCAGTAGCCGCGTCCAGTCCATGATGATGGTGGTGATGGTGATGGTGGTCAGTCAACCGCGTATCCACATAAGCATCAGAAACATCGACGCCATTCGCGTCTTTCAACCCGCCCGCGACATTGACATTGACATTGCCATTACTGCCTCCCAAAATATGGTTCGCAGCGTTGTTTGCAGCTTGTAACGCAGCGGCAGCGGTGTTTGACGCTTCAATCAGAGCCGGGTCGTGTGCGAAATTAGTCTCGTCAACATGAGACTGAGACTGCTGTTGTTGTTGTTGCTGTTGCTGCTGCTGCTGACTCTGCTGTTTCCTAGCTCGAGCCATTCTTCCGACTTGTCGTAATATATATTATATTCCTCACTGACAGTTCCAATATCACTATATCGTCGATATCGCGTATTTGAATATTATTACTCGAATATCAATATAAAAATATCTTCTTCAACCACTCGCTATAGCAATGTAAAAGGTAACAAAGAAAGAGAAAATCTGCAATTCGTGATGCCGCTTCTATTTTATATAATATCGCCCCATTCTCATCCCAACCACGCGCATTCCTCAGCCGTGCCGTTCTGCTCCCGCCGCACCGCGCGCGCGCGCGCTCTTCATTCCACGCACGTACCGCCGTGCCATCGAGCCTCCGGCGGTCGCCCTGTCTGCCTCCGGCGGTCGCCCTGTCTGCCTCCGGCGGCCGGGCTCTGCCCGGACCCGTTGTGCTCGCTTCGCGAGCGGGAGGGCTGGCCGCTTAGGCTGGGTACACATTGTATTCCTGCGTCGTGGCTGGTGAAGCGGCGTAGTAGCTCCGTGGCGGAAGAAGCCATATTCATATATAGTGAACCGTACCAGTAGTGAATAGAAGCCTATGTGCATGCAATATGTTACTGTTATGTAGCGCATTGGGTATTTTCAGGGGGTGATGCATATATATATATATATGTACCATCTATACTTCAACCATATAAACCATGGAGACAACAAGTACAGCGATAAGTAGTAGTGGGAGTAACAAAATAACAAAATATCAGAACGGCAAGATAACAGAATAGCAGCATTGAACGATTAAGCGATAAATAAAATAGTGATATGTCCATACCCTTCAGCGAGAGCGGAGAGAATACTGGCGACTGCATTCTGAGTAGTTCGCTCGCTATTCGGACATCTCAGAGGGTGTCGCTTGATCTGTCTCCGGCGACTTGGCACTGGCCAAACCAATCGCTCGCTCCTCATGTTGGTCCACGGTTGTATACGCTCCTAGCCCTCCGCGAAGCGGAGCAACGGGTCTGGGCGGAGCCCAGCCGCCGGAGGCCTACCGGCGATGAATGTGCTGGCTAGCGGCAGATAAGGCAGATCCGCCCATCGCTGGCAAGAGTGGCATGATTAAGCTCACGAACGCCCTGATTTATGAGACACAGCAAGGACAAATAGCAGTACCATCAGGCGGGAAGCGACTCCGGCGCTGAAGCCCGGCTGGCGCGGCTGGCGCTGGCAGGCGCTGGCACTGCGTATATGGTGGTGGCCTTCTCTGAGGAAGATCTGGCGCAGCAGCTGGTTGGGAGCAATTCAAATTACCCCAAATTACCAGCCGGTCCGAATATTCTGAGACCGGACCCTTATGCAGATTGTCAGCTTCTAATGATGTAGCCGCCGCCGGAAGTATCGATATAAATTGAACCCTTGCAGCAGCACTCAACTAACTACTAAGCCCTTGTTGTAATTAGTGGAACGGCGGCCATCAGTTTAAATAGGCCCTAAACTGCACTTTTGATTCCACAAACATTTCTTTCAATCTTATTATTAACAATGGCAGACGACCGAGTAGTCACCGCCGAAGAGAAGCGATTGCAAGAAGACACTCACAAGAAAAAGTACTGGAAGCGATGGGGTCCATACTTGAGTGAACGTCAATGGGTACGTAGGATGTATACGGGTCTGGGCAGAGCCCAGCCGCCGGAGGCACAACCATTACTAACACACTCGTAGGCCACAGTCAGAGAAGATTACTCGCCTAATGGCGACGCATGGAGCGACTTCCCTCATGATCACGCAAGGTCGAGAGTGTATCGATGGGGAGAAGACGGGATAGCTGGTGTTAGTGATAATCACCAGCATCAATGCATTTCGTTTGGTTTCTGGAACGAGAAGGACGACTTTTTGAAGGAGCGTTTGTACGGGTTGACGGGTCATCAAGGTAATCATGGTGAAGATGTCAAGGAGGATTACTATTATCTAGATAATACTCCAACCCATTCCTACATGAAGTATCTTTACAAGTATCCTCAAAAGAAGTTTCCGTATGAAGAATTGGTCAAGAGTAATGGTAGCCGGAGCCGAACCGAGCCGGAGTTTGAATTGAACCATACGGGTATCTACGATGATAAGAGGTACTTTGATATTTATATTGAAATGGCCAAACCACACGACAATCCAGAGGAGTGTTTGTTCCGGGTGACGGCATATAACCGTGGACCCGAGGCTGCGCCATTGCATATCATTCCTCAGATGTGGTTCAGAAACACCTGGGGATGGGGATATGAGGAAAAGTATAAAAAGAGAGAACGAGATCGGTTGAGAAAGGAAAAGGAGGGAAGACGAGGATCAGAGAGTGATAGCGAAGAAGATGATGATGGTGAAGCCGGCGAGAAAATCACTGCAACAGGAGGACCCGGGTCTTGGGGCAGTTGTGGTAAAGGAAGCGGCCAGATCCCTGATATTAAGAAACGAGATGAGTTTCTTATTGAATCTGATCATTGGAAACTGGGAAAACGGTATATGCAGTTTGCTCCTTCCGTTGGCTATACTGAAAACGAAGCTGATATTGACCCAGTGTTGTTGTTCACTAACAATGAAACAAACAAACAGCGGTTGTATGGATCAAAGAACGAGAGCGAGTATGTGAAAGACGCCTTTCACGAGTTCATTGTCGATGAAAAGAAAGATGCCGTCAACCCTGGAAACCACGGCACGAAATCCGCTGCTTGGTACGCCTTTGACTCAGGTCAGGGTATCCCAGCAGGCGATTATGTCTGTTTACGATTCAAATTCACAAACAAAGACCCTGGCAATGGAGCGGAATTGGACGAGGAGGATTTTGATAAAGTATTTGACGACCGTGAGGATGATGCAGACGAGTTCTACTACAACATCTCACCATTGCCAGTCTCTGACGATCTTCGCGATATTCAGCGGCAAGCGTTTGCAGGAATGCTATGGACAAAACAATTCTACCACTTTGTCCATTCACAGTGGAGTAAAGGTGATCCCAACCAACCGCCGCCTCCACCACATCGAGCTAATTCCCGTAATGCGGAGTGGAAACACCTTCATATTGACGATATTCTGTCTCTGCCTGATAAATGGGAATACCCGTTTTTTGCAGCCTGGGATACTGCATTCCACTGTATACCTCTTGCAATGGTTGATCCCGAGTTTGCTAAAAAACAGCTCGACCTCATGACCCGTGAATGGTATATGCATCCAAACGGACAAATTCCTGCTTACGAGTGGAACTTCTCGGATGTCAACCCGCCAGTGCATGCCTGGGCGACATTTAGAGTGTTCAAATTAGAACGCAAAATGTATGGCCGTCAGGATTTGGATTTTTTGGAACGAGTGTTCCAAAAGCTACTCCTTAATTTCACCTGGTGGGTCAATCGTAAAGATCGCGACGGCAAGAATGTGTTTGAAGGAGGATTTCTCGGCCTTGATAACATTGGGCTATTCAACCGTTCAGAACCTCTACCTACCGGCGGTGTTCTTGAACAAGCAGATAGTACCGGTTGGATGGCGTTCTTCTGTCTTCAAATGCTCAATATTGCACTTGAACTGGCCAAACGGCGCCGTGTATATGAAGACATTGCATCCAAATTCTTTGAGCATTTCATTTTCATTGCCGATGCCATGTCTCACCGTTACGGCAGTAACATTGAAAAGCCACTATGGAACGATGAAGACGGGTTCTACTACGACGCTATTTCATGGGGTGGACCCTGGAGTCAGCAATTGCCAGTTCGTTCACTAGTAGGGCTTATTCCTTTGTATGCATCGCTTACGTTAGAACCCGAGGTGCTTGAAAAGTGTCCTTCGTTTGCTAAACGGGTGGAATGGTTTGTTGAAAACCGCCCTAAAATGTCCAGTCGTAACATGGCTAGTATGAGTAAACGTGGTACTAAAGGACGTCTTTTGCTTTCGCTGGTCAACCAAGATAGACTTGAAAAACTTCTGGTCCGGATGCTTGACGAAGACGAGTTTCTCAGTCCGTACGGCATTCGGTCCATGTCTAAATACCATGAAAAGAACCCCTTTTCTATGGACGTCAACGGACAAACATTCACAGTAGGTTATGTTCCAGGCGATTCCGATTCCGGACTCTTTGGCGGCAATTCTAACTGGAGAGGTCCCATATGGTTCCCTACGACTTTCCTCCTCATCGAGTCGTTACAGCGGTTCTTCCTCTACTATGGACCTGACTATGAAGTTGAATGTCCTACTGGTAGCGGTCAAATGATGAACTTAGCCAAGGTAGCTGAAAATATCCAGCATCGTCTGATCAGTCTCTTTGCTCGTAGCGAAGAAGATGGCCGACGCCCTTATAATGGGTCAGAGGATCTGTACGACCACGATGAAAACTTCTATGACCACATCCTGTTCCATGAGTTCTTTGATGGCGATACTGGACGCGGATTGGGATCCAAGCACCAATGTGGTTGGACTGGTCTTGTAGCCAAGTTAATTCATGATGTTGGGCTTACCTGCACACGAGCAGCCACTCCACGAGACCCCATCACTGCTGCCGAAATGTATTTCGACGATGTAATCACCCCTCGCCGTAGACGATCCCGTCAACTCTCTCGTCACAGCAGTTTCATGCGTCGTCGTAGCAAATCGTCGCGGCCCGAAAGCAGAGACAGCTTCGACAATGAAGACCGTCCGGGAGATACAGAAGTCAACCCCGATACTACCGAACGCATTCGTCGTATGCTCGAGACCTACAATATGGCTACCTCATCCAACGACGACGAGCTCGAGACAAAATACTCTGGCTAACCTTCACGATCTCCTTATAACCACTCATAAATTACATCATTTATTCATTTATTCAATTGCCTCCGGGGGCTGGCTCCGTCCAGACCCGTTGCTCGCTTCGCTTGTTTCGCTCCCATCCGGGGAAACGTATAGGAACTCGTGTTTTCGGAGTCCGACGTGCTAGATAACATAACTGCTGTTTCCCCACGTGGGGTGCACTGAGGATTGCGTGAAGCTGGCGTCGATGACAGGATACAAAATACTATATAAACGATTTACTAGCAGCGTTGACTTTCTTGCGACTCAATTGTCACTCAATTACAAATCAGCTACTAAGTAACTACAAACATAATGGAATTCCAAAGGTATGTGAAAAATGAAGACAGCCCCTGCTTACCTATGGCCACCGGAGACTAACTAGTATAGACTGGGAGAGTCTGGCTTAAAGGTCAGCAAAATCATCTTTGGCGCCATGTCAATTGCGACAGAAGGTGCTAAAGGTAAAGATTGGATTGTTGACGACGAGGAATTGGGTCTGAAACTTTTAAAAAAGGCGTACGATGCCGGGATTAGGACCATTGACACCGCAAATGTTTATTCACATGGACACTCTGAACTGATTGTTGGGAAGTTCTTGAAAAAGTACAATATTCCCCGTTCTACAGTTGTTATTCTTACTAAGGTTCATGGAAGGGTAGATGATCCTAATATCCCTGACACTGAGCTCAATTGGATTAATCGCCATGGGCTGAGTCGCAAACATGTCTTTGACTCAGTTGAGGCATCGGTTGAACGTCTTGGCACTTATATTGACGTTCTTCAGATCCATAGATTAGACAAGTCTACTCCTAAGAGAGAGATTATGGAAACGCTCCATAATATTGTAAAGAGTGGTAAAGTCAGATATATCGGTTCTTCCAGCATGAGAGCGGTTGATTTCGCTCAATTGCAGTTTGTGGCCGAGAAGAATGGGTGGACAAAGTTCATCTCAATGCAGAACTACTATTCTGCTCTTTACAGAGAAGAAGAGCGAGAAATGATCCCATTCTGCAATGAAACAGGCGTTGGACTAATTCCCTGGAGCCCCCTATCAAGGGGTGTGCTTGCAAGACCACTGGATACCATTAAATCGACTCTTAGAGCTGGAACCGATCCAATGTTCACTAAAATGAACCACGGCTCCACCGAAGCCGATCGGGCTATCATCAACCGAGTTGAAGAGATTGCAAAGAAGCGTAATGTACCCATGGTCATCGTTGCACTTGCTTGGGTTCTCTCCAAAGGTGCTGCTCCCATTGTTGGCTTCAACAAGCTAGAACGTATTGACGAAGCAGTTGCCGCAGTCAGTTTTAAGCTGACTGCTGAGGAAATCTCCTTCATCGAAGAACCTTATCAGCCCAAAGAGATCATTGGCTATGTGTAGCATTGCTAATATACTCCCCTCTCTTCCCAAACCCGTAGGTCGAGCTTCGTTCGAATACCACCGTCCTCTTGCACCCTGCTGCTCGCGCAGCGAGCAGCACGGGTCCGGGCAGAGCCCGGCTGCCGGAGGCATTGCTGGAGGGCATCACGCCTCCGGCGGCTGGGCTCCGCCCAGACCCGTAGCTCGAGCTACGCTCGAGAAGCACAGAGCCTCTGCGAAGCGAGCACAATGGACGGAAGAACAGGGGAACGTATTAAATTATGGGAATTATATGTCAGGAATATCTACAAACCAACGGGAGGGATCAAGTTTTCCCTGTGGTGCTTGAATGCAGCGGCAAAGTTGATGATTAGGGCGGCGAGGAGGCCAAATGCGATGACCAAGGGACCGAAGACGTTATCCAGGTGCTTCTCAGTACGAGAGCGAATGTGTTTGAGACGTTGCATGTAGACGGCATAGCCCCAGATGCCGGAGAAGATGGTCAAGCCGAAGAGGAAGTAGGCAATGAGCTCAGCATGACGAACAGAGAAGGACCGCTCGACGGATGAATAGAGGGTGAAGGTCAATGCGGAGAGAAGTGTGGTGACATGTAACCAACGATTAAACGTACGCTCGTTGGCTAGCCAGACCTTTGTTTCCACCTTTACCGAGCCGGAATTCTTAATGAAGTTCTCGGGTTCTTTGACTCCTGGAGGGAGAACGACTTCCTCGTCTTCAGAGTCAATGTCCAGCTTTGGTCCACTATGAGTATAAGTGGGGAAACCAACAGATCCCCGCTTGGCAGAAGAGCTGCCAGATGACATTCCTCCATCGCTAGAATCTTCATCAGCTTCATAGCCGCTAATCAGCGAATTGTTATTAAGAGGGTTAGTCAGTTTTGAAGATGGCAAACTCTTTGAATCAACATTGAGTAACCTATTACGTTTGTAAACTTCAGTGGGATCTTGACGTATATCGTGCTCTAACTCAGGTAACCAGAAAGGCAGACCGTCAACATGGTCGTTTTCAGTGTACAGAGTAGCGACACCTTGAACAAATTTGGAAAAGTTAGGGATTTCCGTCACCAAATGGCCATTGATGAGTTCTTCAATCCAGGCCGCATACGGTTTGTCGGTGTTGCTGGTTCCGCCACCACTGGCAGAGCCGACTCCGGTGCTCGATTTACCTCCAGTCTTGACGCGCACTTCCAATACGGCGTATGGGAACTTGGCATATTCGGATTTACGAAGAAGCTTCAGAGGGTCTACAACGCCGGGGATATCAAGATCAGCTCGATGCCACGATCCAGGTTCGCGGATAGGCGACTCCTGGTTCAGCGAGTCTTCCTTAATGAACGAAATGTCATTATCAAGGATAATACGGACTCTGTCATCGCCTGGAATTTCAAAGGCAGTACGGGTGTGAACAGTCCTCACGACTGGTTCGAGCTGATGGTCATTGATATATGCCTCAAGGTCTTGTGCGGCAGATCTATATGCCTCGATTTGAGAGTTAGTAGCATTTCTAGACTTTAATTTCGAAACTTGTCTTTCAATGAGCGAGGTGGCCGATCCATTTATAAACTGGTTCACATGTTTTGCTTTAAGATTGATACGGACAACTTTATCATCGTACTTTTGTTCCAAGGTAATGGTGGGGTTCTCATACAATCTGCCATGCCATCTTAATCTCAAAGAAGGAATGACAGAGTCGTTTGCAGTTGCCTTTTTCTTTTCCAACTGAGCGTCGTAAATGTCAAAGTTCTTGTTATCAAAGTATAACGATGTGACAATTGGATCCGTTGCATCATCGTCATCTCCATTGGCGTTACCCGAACCGCTGTTATAAACAAGTACAGGCAAATGACGCAGGATCTTGGTCTTGACTTCCATGACGTTTTCAGGGTGAATCCAGAACTTTAGTGTCTTGAACCCAGACGAGCGATGGAACGAGGACATGACAGCAGAAGCACTGGCGGGGTAAGCACCTGAACCATAGTTCTCACTCAATATAGAATACAGAGTAGATAGTCTGTATAACAAGGGAGAGTAGTCTTCAGAATGGAAAGGAAGAGCGTTAAGACGGACTTGGAGTAATGGCTTGACCTTGTATTTTGGATGTAAACGGTCATGTTTCTTAACGATTTTGGCAAACCCAGTAAAGTTAACTCTTCTGAATCGATCAAGCTGTGAAGCAAACTCAAGGATCTCCTCTAACTCAGCTTCAATCTTCTTGGCATCGATGTTGTGAGCTTCTTCAACCGTCTTTTCAATAGCAGCAATGCGTTTAGAAAGCTCGATATATTTAGCACTTTCAAATGAGTAGACCTTTTCGAGCTCTGAATCAAGAAAAGTACCAAACTTCGTTTCATCCTGTTCAGTCCAGGACGAATCCTGTTCACCGGAATCAGAGATTATCGACTCTTTAAGAAGCTTCTTCAACTTTTCATAGCTAATATATTCCTGTTTCCAAGGAGGATAGACCTCGTTGGCAAGACGTAAACCAAAGAGCATTGTAGTCAACCAATCTATTTGAATGAGAGAAACAAATACAGTGAGAAGAAAGAAGAAAAAAAAATCTACCACTAACCACTGTTTATGTCTTCTTCCCGCTAGCTCGCACGCTTCGATACAAAGATAAACTGCAGCCCTATTGTATATATATGTATGTATGTACGCATAGGAGCCAATTTTTTCTCAGGCATAAGCATATTTTCAGTCGAGCCGCGCCCACATGTCTGGCGACCGGTAGGTGGTAGGGCTGAACTTGTAGGCAACAACAATGGGTCCACCACATACGATCTGCCGAGCTCCCAATAGCGAGCGAGACAACAGCTAGCGATTCCGGCCGATCCACAATGATTCCAACTACCTGCCGACCGTCCTTGTCTCAGTCACTCTCCGCTACCGGCCATTCCCAATCTGGCTCATTTCCAACCAGCCTCTACTAGCTCATGCGGCTGATGCCAGCACGTGGTTCGTCGTTCGGTTTTGAGTCGCTCGCTCTTCCCTGGCTTGCCTCCGGCAGCTGGGCTCTGCCCAGACCCGTTGTCCTCCGCTTCGCGGAGGCTTGGAACTCATAGCACCGAGTGTCGCCAGGGACCGTGTAGCCCTCCACGAAGCGGAGGACAACGGGTCTGGGCAGAGCCCAGCCGCCGGAGGCAGGCCAGCGACCCCCAATCACACCAGCCTGACCACCAATCCGCCCTTCCCTCTGTTGGCGGAGGAGAGCGGAGCGGACCTGGGCAGAGCCCAGCAGCCGGAGGCAGGCCAGGATAAGAGCGCAGGGGTGTATGCAGGGTCACTCTTATCTGGCGCCAGGCCAGCACAGATAGAGATAGATTGATTGATCGACACGATCTACAATCAATCTACTGTACTGTTGGGAAGAGCATATCTATTTAGCTTAGATAACTAGTGACAAGAAAGGAAGAATATCAACATATAACGCAGCAGCCGGTCCTTCTGGCAGACTTTTCATTAACGTCGCCTCCAAGGTATCGGCCTTTATTTTTACTAGCATTGGGTCCGGTGCTGGCGCCATTCCCACCACTACTGCTCGCCGATGGACCTGCCAATGCCGACTGTCTATTCGCTACTACCTGGCGGATTAGGATCTGAAATGTCTCCTCGATGTTGACCATGGCCTTTGCACTTGTCTCCATAAACCCACACCCGTGTGCCTTGGCCCACGCCAGGCCCTGCGCGCTCGTGATGGTTCTGTGCTCGCTAAGATCGCATTTATTACCAGCGACAATCTTCACGGGCGCAACCACACCGGGCCCTCGTCCGCTAGCATCCAGGTTCTTTTCAATCAGCTCGTCGAAATACTCCAGATTCTCTAATGACGTCTCCGACGTGATGTCGTATACTAGCAGGTATGCATCAATAGCCGAGTCCACGCTGAACAGCGACCCTAGCATGTCCCGGTACTCCTCCTGTCCTGCGGTATCAATAATATCCAGCCGGTAACTGATGCCGTCTACCGTTCGCTGTGTCGAATATGAATCCTCTACACAAACACACGTTAGCACCTCCATATCCCCCTGCCGTGGTTTGCTACTTACCAATAGTAGGGTCGTACTCGTCAACCCATTTGCTCCGAATCAGTCTCATGGTGATACATGACTTTCCCGTGCCTGATCGCGAGTTAGCATCGCTCGCTGGCGTTCGTGTTTGGTTTCCCTGGCGCCTCCGGCGGCTGGGCGCTGCCCAGACCCGTTGTCCTCCGCGAAGCGGAGGGGCTTGGATCCTATAGCACCCAGCATATCCAGGGACCGTGTAGTCCTTCCGCGAGGCGGAGACCAACGGACCAAGCGCGAGAGAGGCAGACCTCCCTCCACTGCCTACTGGGTGCTATAGGATCCAAGCCCCTCCGCGAAGCGGAGGACAACGGGTCTGGGCAGCGCCCAGCCGCCGGAGGCAGAGCCCTTACTCACCTCCGTCTCCGAGGATGACGACGGATATCTTTCTATTCGTGTGCTCGGCCATGGTGTAGTAGCGATATGGTGACCGTTGTCGTCGTTGTCGGTCTTTTTCTCCTATTCTTCAGATCGTTGAAGTCGCCGTCGTCGTCGTCGTCGTCGTCGCTCTCTAGCCAATATCGAGCTGGTCTGAAAAGGAAATATATTGGGGTAATCCAGCTAAGGGTCGGTTGGGTTGTCTGTTATTATTGATGGTGATGATCTCCGCACAGCAGTGGTCCAGCAAATTAGTTAATAATAATAATAAAGCAGCCAGTGAATTGAATCAACAGTCGTTCAAGCGAATGTGTTAAGGGGGGAAAAGTAGGGTCTGTCTGTGTGACGCGCGCGCGCAGGTCGTCCAACTGTAGTCGTCTCCTGCCGGTCACGAGCAGTAGCAGTAGCTAGTATTATAGTTTGTATGAGACGGGAGACGCGCCCGCGTCAAGCAAGGGGACGATGAGGAAGATGGAAGCCGATGGGGGTACTATCCAGTAGTGGTTGGCAAGTAGCGCGGATGAAGTAGCGCGGCAATGTTGAGCCGAGCCCTTCCTGCCCCTTGGTGGACCTCCGGTGGCTGGGCTCTGCCCAGACCTGTAGCTCCGCTTCGCGGAGGGCTAAGAGCGTCTAGAGCATGTCCAGGGGCTGTATAATCTGCTCGCGCAGCGAGCACAACGGGTCTGGGCAGAGCCCAGCCGCCGGAGGCAGAGTCCCGTTGCTGCTCGTCTTGCCCCTTTTCGATCTTCATATCCTAGCAGTCAAACCACCTTCTCCTGCATCATAAAGATGACTTCTAACCTTAATGCGCAGTATGGTTTCATTGGAGGGACTACCATCTCCGATTCGTGCCATGATGGCGCGAACCTCAGGGGTAACGCGGCTGGTTTGTTGTCAGTGGGTTGGGGTTTACAGTCATTGTTGAAAACGGGATCTAACCTGTAGCTGTTACTACTTAGTGTTTAATATAATCTGGTTTATTCGGTCAAAGCCAACGTCGGAACAACATTCAAGTCTCAACCAACCATCGTCCACCTTTCATCTCTCACGTGGTATATATTTCAACAGCTATATACTGTTGTACGGTCTGTCTGATAGGGTCTCTCTCGTGCTACGTTTTGCGCCCAGGCCAGAGGCCACTCCCTGGTAGTATACGTTTCATAGCAATTGTTTATTAGTATCTGTTATGAGAGCTAAAATAACAAGCTTTTACACAAACCTGTATATTAACAGTAAACTGGAGAGACAAGAGCTGCTACGAGGAAGGAGCATTAAGCTCTTTATATAGTTTTTGCCTGGCTGCCGCGGCTACAGAGCGCATGCCTGATAGGGATCATGGCCAGGATGGCACGTCTCTCCAGGCTGCTCAGCCGCCAGAGGCGACCGCCGGTGGTATTCGTTTCATAGCTATTGAGCAATTGTTTATGAGAGCTAAAATAAGTATAGAGATGAGCTAAAAAAAACCTTATAGAGATGACTAGTTTTCAATGAACAGAGGCGACACTGTGTATCACTCAGTGTATAGATTCACGCTCTTTATATACTTTTTGACTGACCGCCGCGGCTACAGGGGTTGTCAAGTCAGCCCCACACGGAGTTTCAAAGTTAATTTCCTTCATTATATCCACCTAATACATGGATAAAGTATTCCGAATTCCTAGGGATAATAGCAGATGGATAAGTCACTACATTCTTCGCAGGGACACACACCAGGCGCTGGAGGCGACTGTTGGTAGTATTCGTTTCATAGCAATTGTTTATTAGTATCTGTTATAAGAGCTAAAGTTACATGCACTGCTTGGCGGGAAAAGGTCGAGCAGCACCAGTAGAGAAAGCATTAGATCGTGGATTCACGCTCTTTATATACTTTTTGACTGACCGCCTCTGCTACAGGTCGCCTGTTTAACAGGGGTAATAATAGAAGATGACATGTCTTTCCCGTACTAGGCTCCGCCCAGGAAACGAGCCAGGTCAGAGTGTTCCCTGTCTGTGATATAGGGATTTAGACCCTCAGAGGAAGGTAACCACATGACACTCCAACAATATATTGGATACTATACTTCTATGAAGAGTGAATACTTGATGGTATGGAGCTCTGCTCAGAGTGCCGTCCTCTTCTTCGCAAAGGTAACTGGGCTCTTCTCACCCGGTCTGTGTGTCCCCGTTTCATAGCAATTATTTATTAGTATCTGTTATGAGAGCTAAAGTAAATTATTCACTGCCTACCTGGCAAAGGCAGATCAAGTACAAGGAGGAAAAAAGCGTTGGATCGTGGATTCACGCTCTTTATATAGTTTTTGTCTGGCTGCCGCGGCTACTGAGCGCCTGTCTCTTGTACTGCCAAGACCCGTTGCCCTCCGCGATGAGAGCCCCAGCCGCCGGAAGCGACCGCCGATGGTATTCGCTTCATAGCAATTGTTTATTAGTATCTGTTATAAGAGCCAAAGTTACGTGTTACGTCTACTGTCTGGTCGGAAGATCCAGCAGCACTAGTAGAAAAAGCATTACATCGTGGATTCACGCTCTTTATATACTTATTGACTGGCCGCCACAGAGCGTCTGACAGGGGTAATACGATCGATACAGGGATTTAGAACGTCAAAGGATAAGAACACCTAGCAATAATATATTCATACTGTCCTCCGCTTCGCAGAGGGACTTGGAGTTGAAGGAAATCAACCTCGCCGAGGACACACGCGCTGGAGGCGACCGTTGGTGGTATTCGTTTCATAGCAATTTTTATTAGTATCTGTTATTAGAGCAAAGAAATATATTTACAGTTCATTGTATGCATACGGGACTGAGAAAAGTAGTATTAGGTGTTCGTTCATGCTCTTTATATAGTTTTTGACTGGCAGTGGGGGTGTGGGGGGGTCTCAGCTGTTCGCTCACTGATGCGGTCCATGATATTCTAAGCTCTGTCCAGTGCGAGAGTCGGGCAAAACAAGATACGGGGAGGAACGGGGCATATATATATTACTACATGGCGATATTAATTGGTAAAGGAATAGTTCTCTTGAGGGATTCTGCCACGGAGGACAGGGATCTCGGTACCTCGGACATAGACGTCTTCAAAGAGGATCTTGGGGTCGGCGTCTGGGGGAGCGTCGGCCTCAGCTTCAGCGGTCTGTGCTTCAACATAGGCACGGGCCTCTTTGTCAACGGCCTTGAGTTCGGCTTCAGTAGCAATACCAAGGTCGAGTAAACGGGTTTTGAGTCCGGTGATAGGATCGTTGGACGATCTCATCTGCTGGATCTCCTCACGGGTTCTGTAGGTGGTACCGGGGTCGGACATCGAGTGACCACCGTAACGGTAAGTCTCGTATTCGAGCACAAGAGGGCCTTTTCCAGAAGCAGCCCATTCCTTAGCGAACTTGGATCCTTGGTAGGTGGCAATGACGTCCATACCGTTGATCTTAAGACCGGGAATATACTGGCCACGCTTGTAGTACTCAGTCAAGGCAGACGAACGCGAAGCAGAGGTACCCATACCGTACTTGTTGTTCTCACAAGCAAAAATGCAGGGGATGTTCCATAACTTGGCCATGTTGTAAGACTCGAAGATCTGACCTTGGTTAGATGCACCATCTCCGTACAAGGCAAAGGTAGCAGATTGCTCACTCTTGTATTGATGTGCAAATGCGACACCTAAACCAACTGCTACTTGGGCACCGACAATACCATTTCCACCATAAAAGTTGGGTGCAAACATGTGCATGGAACCACCCTTTCCGAACGAAACACCAGAACGGCGGCCTAACAATTCGGCAAGAACTCCCTTTACTGACGCTCCGCGCATATAGGCAAAACCGTGGCATCGGTAAGAAGTGATGACAGTGTCTTCTCTGGTGATGGCATGTTCAATACCAACCGCAATGGCTTCTTGACCAGTAGACAAATGGCAGAACCCTCTAATCTTCTTAGCTTTGTAAAGAGCATCGGCGGCCATTTCTAAACGACGGACAACCGTCATGTCTTTGTACATTCGAAGCAATTCATCCTTTTGCAGACTAACGTCAAGAGCAGGAGCCTCTAAATTGTAGGTAGAAAAGGACGATTCCGGAAGCTCGATAGTAACCGACTCTCCTTCAGTTTTGGAAGCAAATGTTCTTCTTCCCAGTGCAATGGCTGCTGTCTTTGCAGGACCTGATGCTACTGCTTTGGTAGCAGAAATTGTGCGGAGCGAAAGCATTTCCTAGTTGTTTAAGAAAAGTAATAAAATGCGTCCGACTGAAGATGACATAAAAAAAACAGAGCTACAACTTCACGTAAAAAGGATTTGTGTGCTCCGAAAAAAAAATAGGCCCTGTACAATTTCTACCGGTTATGCACAGAGTATTGTGTTGTTGGGCATTTTCCTCGGATAAATAGGGGCACGGCGTTGCCGTTGGCAGCAGGGTGGCTGTTGGGGTGGACGACACCCGTACCGGGGGACTCCGCACGTGGGGGTCCGGCCCCGTGCCAACCCACCCCAGGAGTCTCCGACGGCTGGGCTCTGCCCAGACCCGTTGTGCTCGCTTCGCGAGCTGCTTGGATCACATACACTCCCTTGTAAGACACAATTAATAAACATTGAACCATGTAGGCTTGGTTCCACCTCTCCTATCCACCCTACCACTCATCTTTCGGATTAATTCTCAAAAAGTGCATATATCCTTACCCTTGCTATCTGGCGGCTACTACGATATCGCCTGGGATGTTTGAGAGATGACCGACCCACAAAATCAAGAAAGCGCTCTCAATCTGATGGTATATTGATATACATGAGTAAGAAAAGAGCAAAGTCATGGCGATGTAATGTAAAAAAGTGTCGTATGATAGGATGAAGATGACCTAAAAGATTGTAGCTTCGTTTCCTTCTTAATTCTTATATCTTATGTTAATCATAGTATACCCTATTTAACCAACGTATATACGTAATGTTACCCCAGAATGCCTTGGTGTGCTCGTCGACTGATTATTCTGACCTAACAATACTACTACTAACATGCCAAGTCAATTAATTTACGAAAAAGACCAACCAGCTGGCCTGCAACGGTCAATTGACCATCTCTCTATAACACATGATTTACTCGAGCGACAGATATGAACAACTTCACGATAGCTGTTGTTGTTACTAGGGGGTCAGCATTCCTCCGCGAAGCGGAACTATGAGAAGCGCATTCGAGATTGTACATTACAACTTCACGATAGCTGTTGATAGCTGCTGCTAGGGAATCAACATTCCTCTACGAAGCGGAACTATCAGAGGCACATTCGAGATTGTTACATTACAACTTCACGATAGATGTTGATAGCTGCTGCTAGAGAATCAACATTCCTCTGTGATGCGGAACTATGAGAGGCACATTCGAGATTGTAACATTACATTTTAGAGTCACATACTACTGTGACATTGTATAGAGTCTTATCTACTGTAGCATGGCGATAGCTAGCTCATTGTATTGTGTTTATCAGAAGATTAGCCTCTGTGCCTGGTGGCAGCATATCGTGTGGGGGCTTATCTCTATGTAATAGAAGCAGATGATCTATCAAAATGTAGCGGTGACATTGAGGATCGAGGAAACATTTTAAGGTCCACTGTAACATATACATTATCAACTATTGTTAATGTCACGATCCAGACGGTTTACCCCGCTTAATCTAATCGCAAAGCGTCGCTGAAGAATTTAAGGGCGGCTGAAAATAATAACTTTCGCTTCGGCCAATAATCTACCCACTGGAAACAGGCTGCCTTGATTCAATGCATTACAGGTGCCAATTTTGAAGCTGAAACGCGCTCCGCAGGCTCAGAAACTCTCTTTTACTCTTCAACGCAGTCCTCAATGTGTGTGACCCAAACAGACGGCCACATGTCGAAATCAGTTGATATTCTCAACCAATTGTCGATTGGCAGCGTGTATGTCAACCCCGTAAATCACTTTTACCACCATCTCTGGTTAATCCCTTTCATACTTGCTTGTCTCTACCATTGTTTATGTTCGACTTTAACTTCTAACACGTGAAAACCACACGGCTCGTTTGCACTGACAAAACCTTAATGTCAGATTCAGGGGTAGCGTGAACATCGTGATTCTGTCGCGTTGGAATGCATGGACCATGCTACATGCTATAATAATAAAATATTAAAAAAAATATTATTTCGGCTATGCATTATTAGGAAATGTATTATTTTCAGTGATGGAAAAAAAACGAATAGCCCGTCCCGAAAATAGGTCCGCCTGGGACTGCTACCACTGCTGCTCCGCCGATAGCATCTTTCTTGCGGTTTCATTATCAATTATTCGCCTCCTACTGATCGCAAAACAACCCAGATCCTATTTTGATACTGAACACCGACTAGACATCCTCCAACAAGCACAATCCGAACCCCTCAACCCAAGACATCAAACGGCTGACCATCTTATCTTTTGAAATTTGCTTCGAGATCAACACAAAAAATACCTATTACGATGGATATGTACCCCTGGATTGGCAGTAACAGTAAAACAGCCTAACAAGCGAGTTTCCTGAGAGCCCTCATGAAAAAATTACCACCGACTGATAGCGGCTCACTTGATCTAGTGTAAGGTAGCAGTGTCAGAAAGACACACTGGCTAGGAAAAAAGAAAATAAAATGTGACCATCGTTATCAACCGAAACACAGCAAGGGGTGCTGGTGCACTGACGTATTGATCTTGTCTTCTTCCCCTTACTTCAATATAAAATGATCCGGATATCCCCCACAGACGACCTTTTTCTTATTTCCAACACCAACAGTCTTTCCTTTCTTTCATTTGCTAGCAAAACAACAGCTGAAACCCAGCAGGTCTGGTAATCCATTCATTCATTTCACAGCATACACACTCCTTTAAATTGTTTTAGAGACATTATACCCAATCAATCGCTCATTTAGCCAAACATTCATTTTTTCTATTGACTTTATATTGGAATCATGTTGTTTAAACCCGCATCCGCATATGCTGCTTTGGCATTGGCTCTCGCTGCCTCAAGCGTTCAGGCCGCCTTCGATATCAATGGTAAGAACAATCTTGTCATGTATTGGGGTCAATCTTCTGCTGGCTCAGAACAATCACTTGGTGATTATTGTGCCCAAACTGCCGGTGATGTCTATGTACTATCGTTCCTCAACGAGTTTGGCTCCGGCACCCCATCTCTTAATATTGATACTTGTACCGAAACTTTCCCTGGCAGCACTCTTCTTCATTGTCCCGCTATCGCCAGCGATATTAAGTCTTGTCAGCAGGCTGGCAAAAAGGTACTTCTTTCTCTCGGGGGTGCCGTTGGACAATATGGTTTCACTTCTGATAGTGAAGCAGAAACTTTTGCTGGCACCTTGTGGGATCTTTTTGGAGGCGGTAGTTCCGATACGCGTCCATTTGACGATGCTGTTGTTGATGGATTTGACTTGGACATTGAAAATAATTCCCCTACTGGTTATGTTGCTTTGGTCAATCAGCTTCGTCAATATTTCAATGGTGCTAGTAAGGACTACTACATTTCTACTGCGCCTCAATGCCCATTCCCCGACGCTAATGTTGGCGACGTATTGGCTAACGCTCAGATCGATTTTGCTTTCATTCAGTTCTATAACAATTATTGTTCGATCGGACCCAACTTCAACTTTGATACTTGGCAAAATTTCGCTCAAACCCAATCTCCTAACAAGAACATTAAGTTATTTTTGGGACTCCCTGGGTCTACCAGTGCTGCTGGATCTGGATATGAACAGCCTGATGCGGTTGCTTCTGCTGTAGCCTCTATTTCTTCAGACGCCAATTTTGCTGGTATAATGTTATGGGATGCTTCTCAAGGTTTCAAGAATCAAGTCGATGGTGTTTCTTATGCTCAGGAAATGCAAAACATTTTGGATGGTCAAAGTGGTGGCGGTTCTAGTCCACCACCACCTACCACCACCACTACAACTTCCAGCACCAAACCAGTATCTAAAACTTCTGTGGTATCTACTTATTCTGTCTCTGTGAATACCAACTTGGGTAGTGCTGCTCCTACTGGATTGACCCTTATTGCATCAGTTCCTGAGCCAACTACTACCACTTTTGCCACAACTACTCATTCTCTCACTACCGTTGTCACTAAAGTCACTGTTACTACTACGGCCGCCGCTCCTCCTGCAACTTCATCTACTGCTGCCAGTGACGGTAGCTGTACTGGAAATGAAACTAACTGTATCAATGGTCAATATGCGGTTTGCAATTTTGGCCAGTGGGTTTACTTTGATTGCCCTGCTGGAACTGTCTGCCTTCTTACCGGTGGTGCTAATTGTGGATTCCCTCCATCTAAGCGAGATGAAGGATCAGCTTTCGTCCGCCGTCATCAACACCATGCTCACTAAGAGTGGACATTATGTGACATGACATTTTGTACATTGTATTGTATAACTTAACTTGTGTTTGTGCATTTTTTTTGTTCTATTATATTGTATATTTACCTTGTAACAATATATCCATATACCATGCTTCTAATTAATTTCGTTTCTTCTTCCTCTTCAAACATTGGGCTCATTTTTTTCTCGATAATTCTTTCAGACTTGAAATTTGCCTGGGCTTTCGCAGTATCAAAGAATTCTAAATCTTTGTGAGCGAGTTTAGGCCGATGATGAGTGAACACAACAAATATCTTGCCATTTTCTGCAAGACACTGGTCACAGGTACGAATCAACTTTACGTGCTCCGTATGATTGAAAATAAGGTCCGATAGAATAATAAGATCGAACTTACGGCCATTCTGATTTTCAGCGTTCAAAAGAGGTTCCACCGTATTGCCCCATATATAACCCTCGACAGTAATAGGTTGTTTCGAGCCATTAGGTAATGATTCTCTCAACAATTTTACATTCTCACTAATATTCTCTATTAGATCTGGATCGGGATAATCTGTGATCACAACATTGTCGGCAGATAGACTGGCTAACAACGACGGCAAAGCAGCCGCTGCTCCCAGTTCGAGAACCGTTTTACCAGTAATCCAATCATCTCTCTTTAAATCCATATAATCTGCAGTGACTTTGCCAGCATTCCATAGAAGATGACCCCACAATGGAGATTTTCCGACCAATCTCATTTTGATCGAAGAGGGTTCGCCATCTTTAACATATTGAGGGTCTCTACTATACGATTCATAAGTTGGCTCTGGAGGAGGAGGAAAGAAGCCTTCTGGTTCCTGGAATAAGTTTGCATCTAATTCGATGTCAGGAGAATCGGGAGAATCGGCGACAGACATTTTCGACGGATATTCACAATTTGGTTCCTTCAATATTTGCGAAGTGAAAAAAATCGGAAGCATATCTAATTTTTAACTGCGTCACGATGATGATTTTGGAATTGAATATTCTTATATCGGGAATTGATAGGTAAATGATAAAAAATAGGTCTGGAGCGAGTGGAAAAGCAAAGATTCGATATTCGATATTGTGGAACGAGTTACTAGGCGGTGGGCAATATGATAGTGTTTGCACTATACGTGCTGGTATTATATTAATATTAGTGAAGCAGCTTAGGTAGCTGACAGAAAACATTTGTGAACTCTTGGATTGACGAATCTTAGCATAAGCCACAAGCCAATTGTTAATGGGCATGCATCTTCTTCTTTTTCATAGAAAAAGAGATCTAATCTCCTCAAATATACTATTAGAAATGATAATACCTTATCTCGCATGGCTGCCGATACCAATGTCGATCACCGCTGCAGGGTCCTTCAACCACGAAGAAGACATAGTCATACAATTGATAATAACATCTAACAATACTTACTACAGGAATAGTGCTCACTATTTGTGGCCAGCTAGATAAGTCGGGTAATAAGTATTCCTTCAAATGGTCAATCTGCCATCTGTTGGCCATAGGATCTTGCGAAAAATGCGACCAACCTACAGCTAACAGAAGAAGAAAAATACTCCAAGATCGACATCTTAATGCATTGCCACTAAAGTGTTTCCTATATCCCATCCTTAAATTCTGAAAGGAAAATATTTAACAAACCATAAGCTGATATTACGACTCATCTAATAAGTGACCTAACCCACAATGAAAAATAAGCCACTCTGTGAATGTAAACATTGATTCTCCAGAAAGCTAGTGAGCATACTCAGCATTTCCATTCGTTTCAGCTCATTTATTTCTTCTCTATTCCCTCGCACGATCAAATTTTTTTTATTCGTTTATGGCAGCATTGTAATTGGAGGTTTTTCAAATGCTCGTTCAATGTTTGAGAATGCAAAAGTCACTGCTGGCTGGTTCAGTAGTCAAAACCAGAGCCACTTCGTCCTATGGTATTGGTGGCATACAGAGTGTAGTCAGCGGAGCTTTAGGGTTAAATCTGAGATTATCGACGAGCGGATTCCGATTTTCATCATCTGACAATGGCCCAAAAGTTGAGGCTTTTACAGTATCTACTTCCGTACCCGCGCAAACTCTTCCTCAAAGATTCGTCAATTCATTACCTTCCGCAATAAAACCGTATGCTGAATTGATGCGCCTGGACAAGCCAATTGGCACTTGGTTGCTCTACAGTCCGTGTACTGTAGCAATAACCATGGCTGCTTACCATACAGCGGCTCCTATTACTCAGACCCTCTGGATGCTCACACTATTTGGAATAGGATCTGTAATAATGAGAGGTGCCGGTTGCACTATCAATGATATTTTAGATAGAAACCTCGATAACCAGGTTGAAAGAACCAGAACCCGTCCATTGGCCAGCAAAGCGGTATCTGTGCCAGCAGCAGTAACATTCCTGGGGGCCCAATGCTTTGCCGGACTAGGCATTCTTCTGTCACTCCCTGGTGACTGTTTCCTTCTCGGCGCAGCCTCTCTGCCTCTTGTATTCTCTTACCCCTTGTTTAAACGATTCACATACTACCCGCAGGCATGTCTTTCTCTCTGCTTCACGTGGGGTGCTCTCCTTGGATTCCCCGCCTTAGGCGTATGGAACTGGCCCGCAATGATCTGTCTTCACGCATCATCTTTTGCTTGGTGTATGATCTATGATACCATATATGCGCACCAAGACAAGCTCTATGACATTCAGGCGGGCATCAAGTCGACCGCTCTGAAATGGGGAGAAAATAGTAAAGAAATCATGAACAAATTTGCCTATGGACAGATTGGATTTCTGGCTGTTGCTGGTATTTTTGGAGGAATGGGGCCCTTCTTCTTTGGGGCGACAGCCTTCGCTGCGTACCGCGTGCTGACCATGATCAAAAAAGTCAACCTCGACGACCCGGCCAACTGCTGGAAATGGTTTGTTGAAAACATTAACACTGGCCACTTCCTCTGGGCCGGTGCTACCGGCGACTATCTTCTCAGACTGGCAGGACTATTCTAGATCAGCCCTCATTCTGCTTCCGGCGGCTGGGATCTCTTACCAGGCCAGCTTCGCTGATGAACAGACAACTATTACCACGCAATGTATGACTGGCTAAAGCAACTCACGAGGCAAGCACAACGGTCTGGGCGGAGCCCAGCCGCCGGAGGCAGAGCTAGGGAGTCGTCTCCGGCGGCTGGGCTCCGCCCAGAGCGGTAATTCCGCAGAAAGAAAAGTAACACAGCACAATGGGTCCGGGCAAAGCTCGGCCGCCAGAGGTAGAGAACCGTTATTGTGAATAAATATATGTCTACAAGCCTTCGAAACTGGAGATGCCATGGACGTATTTACGAGATTTTTTGGCCTTTCCCTGGCCTTTTCTACTCTTTTTGCGGACGGGTTTAGATTCTTCCTCGTCGCTATCTACTTCTTGTTTATCGTTTTCTGCTTGTTCTCCCTGGTCATCTTTGGTAGTAGCCAGTTCTGCTTCCAGTTCTGCGTCCTCTAATTCTTTTTGATCTTTGGCGCTTCTCCATATCTTCAAAGTCTCCATACCAGCTGTGACCAACCGGTATTCATTATCTAACTCGAGAATAGATACCTCTTCTTTCTTCGAATGAGTCCAAACAGCTTCCTTCTTGCTAGAATGGACATTCAGTTTGTATACGAGCCCATCTGCTCCTCCGGCATACACTTCATTGTCTTCTGCACCAGCAATTACGCAGTCAATGCTCTGATCGCTAAGAGTCATGCCAGACTTTTGAATCTCGTCTAGATGTGCGTTATCCCAAATCGTCACCGTACCTTCGGACATACCGAACACAGAATATTTATCACTGGTGATACAGCCGCTGAGAAATTCATCATTCTGCTCTTCACTGGTAGATAACACTCCTTTGCGAATATCCAAATGCACAAGAGTGGTTGACCCTGTGGTGATGAAATGGTATGAATTCTTGAATGACATATCAACAATGCTAGTAATCATGTCGTAATGCAACGACGGGAAGGTATGCGTGACTTCAAGAGACCGCAGATCGAAAATAGTCAGCGTGGAATCCTCATCTCCTACAGCAATATATTTCTCATTGACACGAACTACTGTAGGAGGGCTCTTCTTCAGGGCCTCTATGTTTTTGGTTGCTACTCTTCCGGTTTCGGAAGATGCCTTTTTAATGACATGATCCGATCCTACTGAGTACAAGTCTATGGAAGTTGGTAAGTTAATATGACTGTTATGAGAAACGAGACAATCACAGGATAGTATTACTTACAATCGCCCGAGTAATCGTACGATAATGCTCTACAACTGCTCTTGTGACGCTTGGTAGTCCATGCTTCGGATTGAATACCTACACCAGCGTCAGCAATATACTTTTGACAACTGACTCGACCAGAAGCTAAGCCAGAAGCATATACATTGGTGGTGGGATGGAAAGCCAATGCAAATAAAGGATCATCAAAGCTATGTTTAAAGAGAATCCCCTTTCGTTTAGCCATTTCTATGAGATATTTAGTCCAGAAATGTTTTAGGAGGATAAATCAACATATGCGGCTAAATTTTTCTGATCGTCAGCACGGGCCACACGAAGTAGCTAATCATCATGTAATATAATTTAAAAAGGTTTAACCGAATACTCTTGGCTGCGGGCAATATAGATGTATCTTCATCGACTTTGCGCACTCTTATTAAGCGGAACAACTGTTTGGAAATACGGCTCAGGCAATTTTTTACAACGAATACAATCATGAAGTGTGACAAATTGAATAAGCCTTATCCTGCCACACTTATTGCACTTTTTGATGGCTAAGTGATTTCCTGATAAGATGCCGTGGCGCACATTACACTGGGAAAGAAGTCCTAAATCTAGAGCGTTATCTAAGTATTGCATATAGTACGAGGTGAAAGGTGAGAAAGAGTTTCAATAGATTAGTGGGAGCAGGCACGTCGTCCTTCTGTATGCTTATTTCAGCACTAATTCTCTTCTGTATCTGTTTCAAATCTTCACTAGCGCCTCCGATGGCTGTCTCTGACCTGATCCGTAGCTACACTTCATGAAGGGATTCGGACCTCCCAAGGGCTGGCCGAAGACTGAAACGAGCGAAGCGAGCAGAGCTCGGCCGCCGGAGGTAGAAAACGCAGGCAAAAAAATAATATAAATAGACCAGCTAAACATAACCATATAAATAAGACTGACTGTATTTTGAGTCAGAGACGCCCTCTTGCGTATCGAGAATCTCTTTTACAAGCGGAGGAGGATTCAATCCTAATTTGTTTGCTCGATTCCAGCGTTCAAGACGGGATAGGCCGGCGGTAGGACCATAGGCAGAAGTCAAATCAAACTGTCGCAGCACTTTTTCTGCAATGTTATATTCTTCCTGGTGGATGGCATTTGCTTTACGGTCTTTAACTAGAGAATGTAGAAACTGCTGGTATTCGGACTTGTTTGCTTGAAGCACTGATCTTTGTTCTTCTTGCGCTGCTACTTTATCTTGTTGCTTGCTATCTCTTTGCCCGAGCTTGTCAGTCTCAGATTTCCCGTCAGTAAAAGGCAATCCCGGTTTGGTGAAGAATCCTTCAACTTTGGAGTTCTCCTCAGTATCTGCTGCCGTATCTTTAGTTGTTGCTTCTTTCAAGTTTTTGCCAGTTCCCGCTGCTCCTCTTTTAGATACTCCGAAGGCACTTGTCAGCCGACGCTGCTGCCCTGTAGTCGATGAAGACTTCTTTTTGCTAGCCACCATTATATCTCCGCTTTACCAATTTAACGAGCGAAAATGAACTGAGAAAATGGGTAGAGATGATGAACCCTCATTATCGATTTCGTTTCCGAATGGCGCAGGTTCCGCCGCGTCATCATCGTCGTAAGATCGTCACGATTAATTACCATTACAGGAAGTAACTAAACAAATGCTGTTGAGATCACGAGTATTATCAGTGTGATATTATCTAGGGGTGAATGGGATATTAGCAATTTAAATTGTTTCTTGAACAGGTTTACTTTGTACTTTTGAAGAAAAAACCAGCACATGTAGCCTCCTTATTAAGTCAACGCCAATTAACTAAATCCAAGTGTACCCTTTATTATTGAAGTGGCGCAACAGGAAGTGAAGTAGACCAACTACAGTGTTGTATAATTTGAAGATCGTGGTATTTACCAAGTAAACCGGAAATATTCCTAGATGGGATATATTTAGTTGCAGGCCAGGGTCCAAGAAATGACACAAGGAACTTGATTGACGTGCATTGCTGGTCGCATGTAAGATAAGAAGAAAAGATATGAAAAGTAATTAAGCCAATTTATTAGATTTAGTCTTTATAAGTTTTATTATCCGGCGTCTTAAATTATTATAAGAATTACTTGGCACATATGTTAATTTTTAGGAAGATGGTTCTGAATCTGCGCATTGAGATTAACAAGCTTGGACGTATTGATGTTGTACTTTTGAGCTTGTTGAACTAGTTTACCAACATTGCCAGTCAAGCTGGCAACGATAGGAGCGCTGACCATATCAATGGGACCACCAATAAGGTTAGAAAGAACAACTTCAGCACCATTTGTGACAGATTGAACAAAAGGCCCAAGCAAAACATTACCGATTGCCTTGGAGACACCGAACGTGAAAGGAGACAAGGCGTCAGCCACAGTTCCAATGGTGTTGTCAATCTGAGAATCAAGACCAGTGATGAGAGCGGCGAGTGAGTCAGCAGTTGCATGGGCACCACCAGATTGGACCTGTCTGGTAAGAGTATCAACAGTTTGCCTGTAGTTGGTGAGACCACTCTGGACACCATCTAAAAGAGCAAATTGGCGAGCAACAAGGTTTTGCTTGGGAAGATGGTTTTGGATCTGGGTATTAAGATCAACAAGCCTGGATGTATTGATGTTGTACTTTTGAGCTTGTTGAACCAATTTGCCAACATTGCCAGTTAAGCTGGCAACGATAGGAGCGCTGACCATATCAATGGGACCACCAATAAGGTTAGAAAGAACAACTTCAGCACCATTTGTGACAGATTGAACAAAAGGTCCAAGCAAAACATTACCGATTGCCTTGGAGACACCGAACGTGAAAGGAGACAAGGCGTCAGCCACAGTTCCAATGGTGTTGTCAATCTGAGAATCAAGACCAGTGATGAGAGCGGCGAGTGAGTCAGCAGTTGCATGGGCACCACCAGATTGGACTTGTCTGGTGAGAGTATCAATAGTTTGCCTGTAGTTGGTGAGACCGCTTTGGACGCCATCTAAAAGAGCATATTGGCGGGAAACGAGTTGATTATTGTTTGCGCTGAACAGAGAAGCGGCGTTGGCAGAAGCACTAAGTGCGATAAGAACGGATACGAGGAATTTAGAGGCGACCATTGTAAAAGAAGGGGATGAAATTTGAATTTATTTCTGAACGTTTTGTTAATAGTTGTTTGCTGAATGAGTGATGATGGGAGATAAGGATTTAGCAGGAGAAATGCGTCGCATATTTATACGTGTCTACGACCTCATGAATATTGTACTGTTATGTTGGTAATACAAAAGTCATGAAGATGAAACTGTTCCTCGTTAAACTTTAATTGTGTTCTTCAAGCATAAACGCAATCTCTCTCAAGCCTTTGATATTTCACTGGTTTCAAACTTTATCTCTGAGCAAATCTGTAGCTAACAGTTAGTCGAGATGGAAGAGAAGTACGTGAGCAACACAATCAATAACAGCAAGAATACCCACCTCCCATACTTTGCATGTTATGTGGTTCATACTCTTACATTACTATGGTTTGAAAAAGCTCGACTCCGGCTTCGGATCTCATACTGAAATCGGTTTGACTTTTACTACACACCATACATAAAGTTAAGACCTATTACTGATAACAGTAACGACCACCAGATCATTATATCGAAACAACAAAATAGGTTTTTATAAAGATCCGAAACAGTTTCCGAAATACCGTCTAGACCTTTTTATGAAGCCCTGTTTGTGGTAAAAGTCGTAATTGTAATATAACTAATACAAAGAATAAATAAATTATAATGCGAATTTAGACTTGGCAATGATTTGATTGCCATATCTATAAAACAGAAACGGTACAGGGCACAAAAGCACCCCAACACATGCAATAAGGGTTCCAGCCCAGTTGATTCCCAGTTTTTCAAATATGGGGTTAGCAAACAGAGGAAAAACACCACCAAAGGTCGATCTTAGAAGAGTAGTAGCGGCCATAGCGCTCGCTGAAAATGGCAAATAAATGTCTACTAGATAATTAATGGCAGGTGGGAAAATAATAAAAAGCCCAAATCCAGTGAGAACTCCTGAAAAAGAAGGTACAATCCAATGAATTTTATCGGGATAACAACCAGTCCAAGCAAACCAAAACAAACCCACTGGGAAAGCTATACCTCCAACCATCATTGCTGGAAGCCGAGCTTGGGGTACTGGGTTGCCGCCATTTGCGATAAGTCGTCTGGTAAAATAAGGCTCGAATATAAAAACATTACAAGCGCCCCCAATAATAATTCCCAGCAGAATCCCAAAGTAAGGAAGATTGGTAGTCCCACCCGTAAACCCATAAGCTCTGAATACAATTGGATAAGCTTCTAAAAATAGATATAGGATTCCGTACAGAAAGGCAGTGTATAGAGAAACAAGGAACAGTATTTGTTCAGTGAATAGCATCTTCAGAGGCCTTGTCAGATGTCTTGTCATAATGTCATTAAAATCGATAGAGACTTCATCATGTGGAGCATAAATTGCCCAGTTTCCAGTCTGTAAGCGCAAAGTATGAGCTTTCCTTGCCAGAATAATAGGATGATAGCTTTCATCAATGATGAAAATATCAGCTAACAATGCAAGTGCACCCATAATACCAGTGATATACTGAGTCCATCTCCATTGGAGCGTGGAAGTGTTTACGATAAAGCCTCCAACTATTGGGGCCAAGACGGGCCCAGTAAAGTTAACCCACATGAAGCAAGCAATAGCGGTACCTCGTTGTTCTGGGTTAAACATATCTGCCAAAGCTCCACCTACAACAGCCCATGGGGCAGCTCCTAAGAACCCAGCAAAGAAGCGACAGATAATAAGACTTTGAATATCTTTTGCAGCAGAAGCAGCGAATACAAACACCATGAATCCAAATGCCGAGAGAATAGATGGCACTTTTCTGCCATATAATTCTGATAACGGAGCCCATACAACCGGTCCCGATGCGAAGCCTAGAACAAATACCGACACTCCCAAAACAGCGACCTCTTGGCCAACATGGAAATCAGCCATGATCTGCTGTGCACCAGGGGCATAAATAGCAGAACCCCAGGTGACACAGAAAGTAGAGAAACATAAACTACCAGCAATGAGAACCTTTTTATACAATGGCCAGTTGAATGGATGCAGAGGATCATCAGAACCGTTGAAGTCCACGCGATATAATTCTCGGTTAACTGTTAATAATGGAGGATAATCTTTACCTTCTCCCATGGCCATTTGAGGGAAATCGTCGGCATTTCGAGACCCCGTAGTGAGGACTCTAGTAATGAAGTCTTGTTCTGCTAATCTATCTTCAGCAAGAGGAATAGGTTCTTCTACTTCCTTCTGGCTTTCTAGATCATTTAATGTGCGAGTGCCGATGATTTGAGTAATAACCGAAGAAGAGGAACTATCCAGTTCGCTGCACTCGCGAGTTCCTATGAGCGTGGTTTCATAACAGGGGTCCATGATTATATTTCCTTGGGGTTTCAAATTTTATTTCTGAGGAACTCAGATGAGACACGACCGCATCTATATATCTAGACGCTGTAACGCCAACGTTCTTTCGGGCTTTCCACCAAAGACATGTTGTCCGTTAATAACCGGGCAAATATCACCGATTCCCGGCAGTAATGTCGCGCACGATCTCATTTCATTTGCACCGTGAAGCGAAAAATCCTGCGGAAAAATGAAGATCAATTGCATATTAAGAAAGGATCGTCTCTCATGTTGTGCATCTCGGAAAAACTCAGCGGCTGGTGCACGAAAATAACTGCCGAGACCGTCAATAGCCGAATGCCGTGCGCTGTAACGTAAGAAGCGACAGAACCCCTCTGGCGGCTGGGCTCTGCCCAGACCCGTAGCTCCGCATCGCGGAGGGCTGGGATTACTATCCTCAACGTCCTCCGCGAAGCGGAGCTAGGTAGAACCCAGCCGCCAGACAGGGGGTGGTGGTGGCATTAGAAAATCCTCGCTATACACTTACGAGATTTTCGCTCCATGTAGAATTCTTTGCCGAAAAGCATGAGAAACGATACGCCAAGTTTAACCGTCTTCGTTAACGGCGTAACTCATCCAAACCCATATCGTATCACGTGCCTCTAAACCCTGCGTAACGCGAGGGCTCCATCTCGCAGCCGTGCACAGTAATCTCTTTTTTCCAGCATTGATGTATTAGACAGACTTTTGAAGCTTTTGAAGCACCTGCTTTTTCGATTCTCTATCTTTTATTTGTGGGTGTCGTGTCGTTCATTGTTTAACGATTGTCGTATCGCCGCCGTTGCTAAATCAAATAGAAGGAAGTAAAGCTATAGGTAGTATGTTTTATTGATCAGCGCCCCGTGTTTACTTGTGACGTTTATACTACGACGTACTTAGATCAAGTTAAGCTACAGACTCCCATCACTCTATTAGAGATGAATTTTCAGCTAGCATTGAGTGTAATGAATGCGGTCTAGTTATCCAACCAGCAGCAGCCCTGGTATGGGCCACTCCCCTCACGAGCCAACTCTCTCCGGCTCTGCCATTGATAGCAATGAGATTGCAGAAGACCGGCCACAATTGAATGGCAATTCTGAACGAAACTAAAGCCGACTTAGAGTAGGCACACTAATTACAAGCTGCCTGTATTAAAGCATCTCAGACAATTATGAGAATAAGATAAACGATGAACTGACAAGACGAACAGACAAAATGGAGAAAACATCGAGCACGATATCAGGATCAGAATAAAACCATAGTCACTTCTCAAAAGTAGAGAGGCTACAAATATGTATCCAATTCCTACCATCCCATGACAACAGCGGTAGACTTCTATCTGACTGGATGCAAGTATTCTTAACACAATCCTAAACCACAAAGAAATCTCGGCAGTTATAAATGTGGTTATCATGATAGAACTTACGAAAGTGCAAGCTGGCATTCCGGTGACCAATGTTCATCTTCACAATATGACAGATTCCGAATCATAAATCTTATTTGTTACCGCAGGATTCCACAGGACTTTCTCAGTAGTAAAGAAAGCAGTTGACCAGTGCTGCAGTGACAAGTAGTAGAAATTGAATCTCTATTTAATGAAAAGAAACTGCAGTGTCGAAAAAACTTTTTCCGAGTCATGAGAAAATGGTTATCTCCATGGAAGCGCTATAGAGAGTTCGTCGAGGAAAATGCCAAGCACGGTAATTGATTAATTTGTCTCCTATATGCCATTGCGCTATTCTGATAAGAAGAACCCGATTATTTTCAGTTAATTGACGATCTGCGTTTGGCAATTGAGGCTAGATACTAACTCTTCCTAGAAAATGTGATACGTACATAGTGGTATGGGTTGCTGTCATAATAGCTGATAGATTGATTGCTTTGAAGTAATAACGTAATAATTATTGTTGAGCCAGAGTCGGAAGATCGTCTTAAACCCCTGATATTAACAAATTGGGCATAGGAGTCACTAGATATAGAACGGTAGCACACGGCTGAGTCAGCAACCAATAACAGCTCACAGTGAAGATCGGCTATAAACAACGGATATATATGATGACTCTCATTACCTTGGACAACGCTGATTTATAGATGCAATAAGAAAATGGTTAAGACTATTTTCATTACTAGAGCAAGTAAATGGTAGTACTGGTGGCGTATGTTGGTGTGGGGTGACTGTGTCCTTGCGCCTGACGCTGTGTATACTGGTGGTGATCTAGGTCCAGCTTTGGCGCTTCCTTCGTATTATCATTCATGTCCCTATCCATTACAACTTCCATAGTGGACTTACCCAGTATTGCCAGAAGCCCATAATTCTCCGCGTACAGGTCTGGGCAGAGCCCAGCCGCCGGAGGTAGACCTCCAGGTACCCACATACTAACAGCTTCACTCTAGCACGGTTATAGAGCCAACTGGATCACAGATGTACCTGAGCCAGAACCGCCAACAGGCATTGACGGCGATTCTGTATTGGCCCCACATGGCATAGACCAGGCGCAAGAGCTGGCTCAGTTTCTGGTAAAAGCGACTAATGAGAATCCTGACGAATTCCCTCCAATTGATAGAATATACTCGTCGCCATTTTATAGATGTTTGCAGACTGCCACACCCACTGCCGAGAAGCTTGGACTAGAAATATTCGCCGAGAACGGGGTTGGTGAGTGCTATTACCGCACGCGGGCAACAAAGCCCATTCCAGCCACTGCCGAGACTCTTAAGAAGTTCTTCCCTCGATTAAATGAGAACTACGCCCCGCTCCTGTTAGTTTCTCCAGAGGGCGAAACCATAGAAGAGCTCCACGCGCGATGCATTGAAGTAGTGTCCAAACTCGTGTTGAGCCTCAAGCATTCCCCCATAGACACGATCCTAATAACTACACACGCCGCTACGAAAATCGCCCTTGGCCGTGCCCTCACCGGCGACAGCACTCTGGACATCCGCACCAGTACCTGTAGTCTGGATAAGTTTGTGCTCCCCGAAGGTCTCAGCGGTAAGCCAGGAGACTGGACCCTCCAATACACTGGTAAAGCTGACTACCTCACGAACGGCGACGAGATGCATTGGACCTTTCGTAAGTCACTACACTCACTCTGCCTCCGGCGGCCGGGTGCTGCCTGGACCAGTTTACTCCGCTTTGCGGAGGTGCTGAGACCTGAGGTAGACCACGCACGACCGTTACTAACCAACTAGATATCGGCTATGAAGCAGGGTCCACAGAAGACATTCTGGCCCGGAAGGCTGCCGCTGAGAGTGCGCGAAAGACAGACGAAGTTACTGCTGATGGCGACGAGGTTGTAAGTAAGGTTTAGGTGAGGTAGGGAGGTTATAAGATTTAATAGATTTATTAACAAATATTCTTTTGCGTTCAGGAGGTGTATGTTCCTTTGGATATGGCGTTTGCAAACCCTGCGGCGAAATTAGAAAAGGCGATAGATGCCCAGTCGTCGTTCCAGGTATCTGAATTGCACAGCAACAAGCCGCTGTTTCGTATCGGCGAGGCGTTGTATCGAGGTGAATGGCAGGATATTGTTGGCACAGAGCTATTTACGACTCCAGAAGGGAACTATATAGGCTCCACTCGGGCCAGAGTCCAATTGTATCCCACCGAGGCCCACAGTGATGCTGACGGAACAGAGGTTCGGCCAACGCATGTTCTCGAAACAATCCGTGCCATCACGGCTCAACGTCAGTCTGAAAGAAAAGATATATGACGGTTTGAGTTGGCGTTAGAAAAGAAACAAAAATATATATATATTATGTACATGCAGAAAAATTGAAACAGTCAAAAAGATTAATAACCCTTTCGCCTGGCCTCTCCTACCAGATCAAACAGTCGTCTAATACCTTTATTGAAATCCCTACGGGTCTTTTCGTTCTTTAGCCGAAGCTTGACCTTACCGGGCCGCTCGTGATATCTCTGCAATGACAGAACACGTCTGATTCTATTGGATTGATTGATAATATTCAAGTGTCGGAGAGCAGATGATAAGTTCATGGGTCCCTGTACTGGCACGCTGCGGCCGGCCATGACACCTGTACGAGGAACCTGCTTGGACGTATAGTCGGAGATCCTATCAACAATAGCCTCTCTGTCGAGCAGCGATGGTTCGGGCATACTGACTGAGCGGGGTCTTGTTAGATCGACAAACTTGAAGCCAACATTAAGGTTGTCAACTCCAGAAAGTTTGTCACCGACATTCTTTTTACCCGTTTTTGAGTTGTGGTTTCGGTTGACTTTCAGTAAGTCCTGGAGAAGTCTTGTCTGGTCCTGGTTGTGAGGTACCCTTTGAGTCGAGAATGACCGGATTGACCATTGGCCCACTGGGGTTCTGAATAATTTGAGCATTAGTATATGACTATTTTGTTAGAGTGGGACGGTGTTTAGTGAAGTGGTGATCCAGATTTTGATTTTTCATAACGTGGGTAAGGGTGATCCGAATGAGCCTCGTTTTAAGGGGCTGGGCTGGCAAGGGTATCTTCTTCACGGAAAAGCGTAAACTATAGTTCAAATAAAATACTGAAAAAGATATTCGTCCTCCAGAGAAGAAGTGCGCTAAGAGAGCAAAATGAAACAACGAGGTTGAAGCAATCACCGGTGTCGGAGAGCGGGGACAGAGAAGGAAAATGGGAAACGAAGATATGTGCGGCTTGCAGGAACGTGGATAAGGAAAGGGGGATCGTTAGTTTACTGTTGACCAAGATAGAGACGAATGAGCAACGACAACAGACAAACCACCATGGCGGCGGTTAATCCTTTCAAGAAGGCATCTGATTTGTTAAAACGAATGTACTTTTTGTATACTATCGAGGTCACGCCGGCGTATATTCTGACAAAGAATGAGACTGCTGTACTAAGTGAGTATACCGAGCTCTCCGTGAACTGCCTTATGGACGGAGCCCAGCCGGCCAGGGCCTTACTAACGAGATGCTATAGATTCTATTCTTCTCACTATTGGATTAATGTTTTTGTGGGCTGTATTCACCTATTTCCCTGCTCATGTCATGAATATGACGCGAAGGGCGTATTATTACTACTCGGGAGGCGATATTTTCGATTTGCTGACGACGAGCGTGCCATTAGCCAGGGAGACGGGACAGAATATAATCCACGACTCATTGTGAGGTGTATTTTTTTGTTTTAATTCCTTAATTTAATGATCAAGATGAAAATGCAAAATGAAAAAAAAACTATATATTATAATATTTACATATTGCTGTCATGGACTACCCTAGACTAGGATATTTCTGATTAAAACGTGCTTCCCAGTCGTCATCGACCGGTTTTTGTACTTTGTCGTGACTTCTTCTTGGTGACTGGAGATGGGCAGGCTTTTTCGGTCTTACGGGTGGCCGTTTGCTGCTGCTGCTACCTGAAGACTCGGAGCTGATAACTGATAACTGTCTCGTATGATGTGCTGATTCTTTTTTGACTAAACTGGGCAGCTTGGAGGTCAGATACTTGGATGCACTGTGGCGATGTTTAACCGTATCAAGATCATCATCAATCATGCCCCTAGTTGACTCCATGGACGCTCGTTTGATTTCTTTATGAACTTGTCGTTCTAATTGCTGTGCAACGTTTTGTTGTTTTGGAGGCGGCGGAGGCATTGATGAGGCTGGTAGTGGTGGAGTCAGCGATGGTATGGGTGGCGATGAGGAGGAGGAAGAATTAGTAGCAGTAGCTTCTGTATATTTGCCATAACCAGAAGCAGTTTTGGGAGGAGGCGATTCAGATCGGGCAAGAAGCTCCTGCACTCTATTTTGTATAATACTACCAGTTCCACTGCCGTTTACTTTCGATGATCTACGGTACAATTGCGGTTGAGAACGTGACTGCGAACGAGAATGTGATATTGACGGCCGTCTTTCATCATCGTATTGATTACCAAAATCGTTGAGTGATTCAGTGGAATAGGACATTCTACTATTTAATCGCGAATTACTACCAGCTGAAACTGCACGTGGTGGAGGAGGTGGTCCCATTGATGAATCAGAAGCCGACCTATAGCTATTACTATTGTCAAACTTTTTAAACGCATCACCAATTTTTCCCTTGATGGAAGAAATGCTCGACTTTTTACCATGTCTGGAAGTAGACCCCGATCTTCTCGTTGAGCTAGATCTACTCATCCAACCACTGCCGCCACCATCTCCTGTACCGGATGGGTTAAGATATTGAGACTGACTCGGTTTGCGAAGATGATGATGATGATTCTGTCTATTATTGCCGGTGTTTTCGCTGTCAAGAACCTTTAAAAAATCTACATTAGAATCAATATGATTCTCGCTACTATCCAGTACCACTGTATTAGATCGCTGAGATAGTCCTGTAAGAATGACCTTGAGCTGTTCTCGATCCTCTGCAGGCATAGAATCGACAAGACTACCATTCCGGTTCGAAGAAGCAGAATTAGTTGAACTGGACGATGCCGTGGTAGTATTACCAATATAACTTTCCTCAAGTGGTTGAACCAGTTCAATCTTGGGATTTTTATCACGATAACTGTTCTGTTCGAAATACGCATCGGAGTTGCTCTGTGAGTACATACTAACAGGCCTTGGTCTTTGTGTTTGATTTGGTAGTGGTCTGGGTAATGGTTTCATATATGACGACTCCTTTGTATTGGCAGGAGCGGGTCGATGCTCTTCAGGGGCAATATCAAACTCTGATGACCCAGAACTTGACGATGATAGGCTGGCGACATATAAATTGTTGTTGTTGGGTATTGGCTGTGGTTTCTCTATATTTTTTGCAGGTGCTATTGGCGGAGATTTTGTTCTCGTGGGCACTACAAGTGGTTTAGATCTTGGCTTGCTCTGCTGCTGTCTAAACTCGAACGGTGTTTTCTCTAATTCTTTTGCCAAGTCTTCAACTGACGGGAATCTGGCTGCTACATCCATGTCATCGAAATTGAATTCTGGAGGCGGTGGTGCAACAGCTGTTTCAACTGGAGTCACCGGCTGGGTTTTAGCCCTCTGCTTGGCTGATGAGACACTAGAGTCCAGTAATGCAAATGGATCATCGTTAAATGTGGCACCGGAAGCAGGTCCTGTGGTATAGCTAGTACCACCATCCGAGGAGAAATCATGCTTATCCAAAGACGGCATACTATTGTTGTGTTGAACAGTTATCCTGCCTCTGAACATGGGCGTGACTTCGGGAACAATCAGTTTAGATGGTTGTTGTTCCTGAACTACTCGAAGGACCCCTGGTGCAGTAGTAGTACCAGCAGAAGCAGGGCCTGAATTAGGGCCACCTCCATGAATCATTTCAGGAGTTAGTGATGGTACAGGCGTAAGTGTAGTAGCAGTACTGGTCGCGCCTAGGTAAATATCCTTTATAGGCACCTCTAAACCTCTCATGGCACAGATTTCTTTTAATACCTGATAAACATTTGGTCTTGCTCTCGGATCTTCTCTCAACAAAGCACTAATGACACCTTTTAGCCGGTCTGAATAAACAGGTTTTGGAGGAAATATGAAACTCGCCTTGAGAATAGCTAGACTCCCCTCTCTCTCAAACGGAGTCGTGTAATAACAAAGTTTATACAAAAACACCCCCAAAGCCCATATATCGCTCTTCTCGTCAATTGGAAAGCCTCTATAGATATCGACCATCTCGGGAGACCGATATTGAGCAGTAGTATGCCTTTGGATATCCTCTTCTAGTATATGGAACTCGCCCGGATTCCGAGGTGGTCGCAAGACTGGCGATACCGAGCCAAAATCACACAGCTTGTACGTGCCATCTGCAGAAATAAGGATGTTTTCAATCTTCAAGTCGCGATGGATTAATGGTGGCTGTAAATAATGCATGCACGCCAATCCGTAACTCACATCGCAAGTAATCTTAAGAATTTCCGACTCCGTCAGTTGTTCGCGGAGTCGTGTGTTCATGAAATCAATCAAGCCATTGCCAGAACAGTACTCCATTAATAAAAATACCTCGTATACTTGATTACCACCCTGGCCATGGCCCTGCGCCTGCAACTGGGCCTGAGCCGATGCTGGTAATCCTCCTTGAGCGTTTAATCTAGCAGCATGAGAGTCAATGTAGCGAACAATATTAGGGTGGCCCTTTAGTTTTTTCATAGCATCCACCTCGGCTCTCAGTAAATTAAGATGGATCTTATCCGGCACCACCACTCGTTTCAAACAAGCAATGTCGCCTTCTAAAGTTGGAGGAGATATGCTAACGACGTAGACATGCGCAAACCCGCCCTCTGAAATATACGACTTGATGACCACCGCATGCGAGCCCACTGTCAGCTTCGTCCCCGGAGGGTACGCACCAGGAGGTGCTTGTTTTTGCATAGTATTGAACAGAAGGATGTTAAAACTGTTGCCATTGTTAGAAGCTCCTCGATCTCTCAGACCTATATATCTCCAGTCCACTTACGATTACTGCCCAAACCCACCGATTGACAGCACCTTCGTTTCTATTCTTCAAATACCACAAACGGCCGCTGTTTGAAAATTAATTCCTAGTCCTGGATGCCACCACCTATGGCCGCTATATATCTTAATCAACAAACACTACGTAAACACCCACCGCCAGTTTCCCCTGTTCTACCTGGCCATGCTCAAAAGCAGGGTAAATGCCGCTGCCGCCGCACGGTGGAAACCTCTCTCAGAAACCGATGCCCTGGCTTGAGCCAGCAACAGCACGTATCTCTTAGTCGCTCGCGAAGTGAGAACAACGGGCTCATTCTCTGATTTGCCTCCGGCGGCCGGGCGCTGCCCGGACCCGTTGTGCTCGCTTCGCGAGCGGCTAGGTCTCTAAACCAGCAGCAGCATGCAGGGACCTCTCTCCAGCCGCTC